>CAUYPK010058472.1:0-20959 GCA_963574355.1 Loris lydekkerianus | reverse complement strand
GAAAATCGCTTAATGACATCATATAGTAATAGGCTGAAAAGAATAAAAAAAATTAAAAGTAGAAAAAAATAAACAGCATCAATGTATAGAGTACAAAATTCTCCATTGATCAGTATATACCACGACACAGTAGAATAAATATTTATTGAGATATGGAGCTACAAAAACACATGACAGTTAAACGAACAAAACTTTTGAAACAACCTAAGATTCCAGATTTACCATACCTATTTTAATCAGGACATTATAAGATTCAGGCAGTTAGGTATTTATGAAATTATAAGAACAGATGGAAGAGCAGTCTACAAACAGAGCCTATAGAAATGACCCCTGGAATACCATGGGGATGAGCTGGCTCCCAGTGAAAGCTGATTCTTTGAGCCACACTAAGGATGCTGAAAAGTAAAATATTTTCATATTTACCTCTTGGCTGTAAGAACACACCATCTAAGCTGTGTGTGAGAGCACAGAGTTGCTAATGATTCTGTTTTCTCCAACATCATGTCATATAGGCCAAACAAATGGATGTTCTCACTCACCCGGTTATGAAATGAAATCTCATGGGAGTTCATTGATTGGCAAAACCTAAATTACATCTAGACTGTAGGTCAAAAAGGTGCAATATTTATCTTCCAAGAATCTGTAGTAAAGAATGCAAACCAGAAAGAAAAAGGAACTTACCTAAAGCCAATCTATTTTACTTAACATAATGAAAGAATTGCTCATCATATATTTGTGGTTTTAGCCAAAACACACTAAAAGCTTTTCCATTTTATAAATACACACACACACACACACACCCCTAACTCTTAGTAACAGACCATCTGTTTCCCTTTCCCATAATTTTTAATCTCTATTATTTTTGATGCATGCTGACCTACTTTGGTATGTTTCCACTACCAAAAATTAAGCTCCCAAAGGATACAGACATATCCTTGTCTCTCTACTATAATTTCTGAATTTTCTAGAATTCAAAATTGGATTCTTTAAGGCTATCTTCTAGATTTCCCTAATCCAGTTTCAACAGTGAATACATATTCTATGTGATCCTAAGAGAAACCAAGTAACTTACTGATCTTTTAAATTGTAGATTCTGTGTTGAAATTATTCTTACAACTGTCCACCGATTCAATGTATTCCCACAAAACTTTTGCAAAGAGAGTAAAATGAAGTATTGAACAAGAATATTTCTTAAAAGCACAAAAGAGAAAAATATCAGAGCCACGAGTGCCCACACACAGAGGGGTGATTAAATACCATGGTCATAAAAGGGGTTAAAAGACAAGAGAAAATTTTTTACATGAATAGAAAAGTATTATGTGAGTCATAGAAGTACCTGACAGAGGTTTTGTTTTGAGGGTTATCTTACTGGAAAATGTATGATAATTATTAATGGAAAATTGATTTTTCCTAGTTTTTAGAATAGATACACAGTGGTGAAAAAACTCTGTGGAGGTATAGGAGGTAGAGGACCAACCCAGGCCTCAGACACGCATACTGTGGCTTCAGATCCCAGCCACAGCACCACTAAGCTACTGCATCCGCAGGACTATCGTGTTACATGTTTGGAGGTACACAGAGTCTCCATAGGAAATTTGTAAGAATTTAATAAAGAGACTTGGCAATATTCTAAACCTTTGTCAAGTGAATTCCCTTAAGTCATATTTTTTTAACCACCTACATTTTTTATATTTTATATTCTCACCTCTTTTCTTCTCACAACGTATCAAAGGTGACCTTAAGCCCCCTACTTACAAGTACTTTTTCTCCTGGGCCTCAACGTAAAATTTAAATACCTTATTTTAAAAGACCCTATGTCAGAAGACATCAAACCTTAGCCCTTTGGACAAATCTAGTGTAGTGCCTTATTGTGTAAATAATGATTTATTGGCACACAGGTGTGATCAACTTCTTATGTATTATCCGCTTTTGCACTACACGAAGTTCAGTAGCTGTGTCAGAAACCATATGTCTCACAAATCTTAAAATATTTACTTTTTGGCTCTTTATAGAGAAAAGTTAGTTGACTCTCTCCTGCATTACTGGGCACCTGCCAGAATGGTCTGGACTTTTGTGTGACTAGCTCCATCTTTGCACTGAAGTTACTTCTTCAAAGGAGTTTCAGTGAACACTCAACTTAAATTAGGTTCCCTCTACTACCAGCATTTACTATAATTCATGGGAACCTTACTATTGTTAACATTTTGATGTATTTGCTTTATTAATCTATCTTATTTTATATCTTTTATTTTTGAAATAATTATAGCTTTAGAGGAAGTTGAAAAAAAAAATAGTATAGGTCAAGACCAGACACAGTGGCTCACACCTATAATTCTAAACACTTGGGAGGACAAGGTGGCTGGATCACTTGAGCTCAGGAGTTTGAGACCAGCGTGAGCAAGAGTGAGACCCTGTCACTGCTAAAAATAGAGAAAACTAGTCAGGTATAGTGGCAGGTCCCTGTAGTTTTAGCTACTTGGGAGGCTGAGGCAAGAGGATCACCTGAGCCCAAGAGTTTGAGGTTGCTGTGAGCTTTGATGATGCCACAGCACTATACCCAAGACAACAGAGTGAGACTCGGTCTCAAAAAAATAAAAAAAAATAAAAAAGAGTGTAGATCCTACATATCCGTTATCCACATCTTCCAGTGGTTACATCTTACCTATCTATAGTAGACTGTCAAAACCGTGACATTGGTACTGTGCCATTTTCTTACATTTGGGGATTCATGTAACCACCACTGCAATCAAGATAAATACTTCATCACCACAAACATCTCTGTGGTGATGCCTCTTTGTAGTTACACCTTCTTCCTTCACCACATCCCACACCAAATCTAACTCTTAGTAAGAGCTCATCTGTTTCTCATAATTTTTAATCTCTATTATTTTTGATGCATGCTGATTTACTTCAGTATGTTTCCACTACCAGAAATTAAGCTCCAAAGGGCACAGACATACCTTTCCTATTCATCATTCTATTCTAACTTCTGAATTTTCTAGAATCAAAAATTGGATTAGGTATAGTCCCATAATCTAATTTCAAAGCTCTATTTAAAAGCAGGTTTTTTAAAAAAATTATTAAATCATAGCTGTGTACATTAATGCAATCATGGTGTACAATGTGCTGATTTTATATACCATTTAAAGTATTTTCATCAAACTGGTTAACATAGTCTTCACCACATTTTCTTAGTTATTGTGTTAAGACATTCATACTCTACACTTAGTAAATTTAACATGTACCCTTGTAAAATGCCCTGTAGGTGTGGTCCCATCAATTACCCTCCCTCCACCCATCCTTCCCCAGGTTTTTTTTTTGTTTGTTTGTTTTTAAATAGAAGAACTCTCTATCAATTTTAATGACAGCTCTTTTTTTTTATTAGTAAACACTCTGTTATTCACTAGAAATAGGCATCAAACTTTATCTGATAATGCTGTTCAGTGTACTGAGAAAAATGCATCCTAGATAACACATAAAAGTTAAGGGACAACTATATCAATATACAGAGAACCACAACACTTTATAAGAAAGCTACCATGTTACAGTCCTTTGAAAGTGTTATTTATTGTAAAACCTTGCACATTCTGTGGGTAGCTATATAACATTAACAGTGGGACAGAGTTGGAGTTGCAGAATCATTTACCAACCCGTCTTATCTCATGAACAATTGCTTCAAACGCATTGACTTGATTTTTAAAAGAGGTGCTGACAACTTTGTGAAGACTTTGAAAAGCATTTTACTTAAAAACAATTCCCCTAGGACTGTATATGATTTCTATGCTTATTTGTCTTTTATTGACAGTGTATTTTTGTTTCAATTGCTAACTTCAGAAATATTTGTCATCCATTGGAAAAATGATTTGCATCCCCGCAGCTCCTTTAGCTGTTAAAACTTCATCTGCCCTGGTACTTATTTGTCTCCTGACATCATCTTTTGTGTCTGGAGTAGGGCCATTGAAATTGGTATTGTTATAACATCATACACAGGGAAGACGTAGAGAAAGATGCCAATCATGTTTCACCAACAATTCATTCTATTTCTAGTCTATTCGGCAATTATAAAGCATCTATTATTGACTTACACTAAGATTAAGTTTTGCACATTTAAATCGCACAGGCATCTTTCTTTATTTTCCTCATTGATCCGTGTGAAGACATAGAAACTGAAATCCTAACAAGCACTTGAGTTATGAGCAAATTCCTTTTTAAAAAATATAGCAAAACAGAATATAAAAATGCCAAAGTAGGGTGGTACCTGTGGCTCAGTGAGTGGGACACTGGCCTCATATACCAAGGGTGGTGGGTTAGAGACTGACCCCGGCCAAACTGCAAAAAAAAAAAAAAAAAAGAAAAAAAAAATAGATGGGCATTGTGGCGGGTGCCTGTAGTCCCAGCTACTTGGGAGTCTGAGGCAGGAGAATCGCCAGAACCCAAGAACTGGATGTTGCTGTGAGCTGTGATTTCACAGCACTCTACTGAGGGCAACAAAGTGAGACCCTGTCTCTAGAAAAAATAATGCTGAAGTAACCCTTTATAAAATTGTTACTTTCTCTTATTTAAATAATAAAAAGAATATTTTTTATATGCTTATTACCATTTGTCTTTCTTCTTTCAACAAACAGGCTGTTTATGTCTTTTGCTCTCTCTTTTTTTTTTTTTTTTTTTTTTTTAGAGACAGAGTCTTATTTTGTCGCCCTCAGTAGAGTGCTGTGGTGTCATAGCTCACATCAACCTCCGACTTCTGAGCTTAGGTGATTCTCTTGCCTCAGCCTCCCAAGTAGCTGGGAGTATAGGCGCCCGGCCCAGCACCCGGCCCAACGCCCGGGCACCTATAGTCACAGTTTTTGCAGTTTGGCCAGGCCAGGTTTGAACCCACCACCTTCCGTATATGGGGCTGGCGCCCTACCCACTGAGCCACAGGTGCCGCCCTTTTGCCCACTTTCTAATGGGGTTGTTTGATTTTTTTCTTGCTGATTTGCTTGAGTTCTTTGTCCATCTGCTTATTAGCACTTTATCAGATGTATAGTTTCTGAATATTTTTTCCCATTCTCCAGGTTGTCAATTTGCTATGTTGATTATATCCTTCGCTATGCAGACGCTTTTTTAATTTAATCCAATCCCATTTGTTTATTTTTGTTGTTTCTGTGATTGCCATTGTGACCGTCTTCATAAAGGCTTTGCCTAGGCTAATATCTGGAAGAGTTTTTTCAATATTTTTTTCTGGAATTTTTATGGTTTCATTCCTTACATGTAAGTTTTTATCCATCTTGAATTAAAGTACACAGAGGGAACTAAAACTCAATGGTAATCAAGCAGAAGATACAGAGGAGGAAGGGATGGGTAAAAACCTACCTAATGGGTTCAGTGAACACCATCTGGTGATAGGCACACTGACAACCCTAAGTCAAGCATTACAAAAATGATTCGTGTACCAATACATTTGTACACTATAATGTTTTGAAATAAAAATTAAGAAAAGATAAGAATATATTTTGAAGATAATATATATTTCCAAGAAGAAAATTATATTGTTTTCCTTTGATGAAAGTTCTATTTATGTGATTTCAGCAAATCTTGAGATCCAAAGAAAAATTTTCACTTATGATGCTATGACAAAAACTATGATAAGAGTGCCAGCAAATCAAACCATCATAAATTTATGAAAAAAATTGAAGTAGAAGAAGCCATATCTTTAGGAAGCATTGTAAGGCAGATTTCACTGTCACCTATTAATCATTTATAATAAAAGCAAAAACATTATAAAATATTTATTAAACACCATTAGGTCATGTTGCTCTATTTCTTTTGAATATATGATTAAGTCCTAGAAAGATTCATGAGTCCTATTACTTTGTGTTTGTTTGTTTTCTAGTGTGCTTCTAATAAAATGACATACTTGGTCTTATGATCTGAGAGAATCCAAAGCTAAAGAGAGATGAGTGAGAAAAATTCAAGTGAGCAATGAGTGATGTATTTTAAATATTTCTGAACTGACATATGACTCAAATAGAGAAATCTGCGAACTGTTCAAAAGGGTTTTGATCATTTCTTGTGTCTTATTTAAAAATATACAAGTAAAACAAAGTTTACTTCTTCAACAGAAGAAAGGAATGATATAAAACTATTTTATTTGACATTTTCAAATTTTAACTAATTGATTAATGGTCAGATAGACTTCTAATTTGAAACATTATAATTATGGATTTGGGTACCATCAAGATGCAGGCTCAGATATAAAATCTAAAAGTTTCCATGTAAATGATATTGGTTAAACTGTCAATACACTCTTAGATAACATTCTCTTATGATTAAAGCAGGAATATTAAACTTTGCTCTGCAGAAATAACTGATGTTGGATTAAATGAGTAGGTACAAGTTCACATGCAGTAGATGCTTAACAATGCTCCTTGATTCTTCTCCTTCCCTTTCTCATTTTGGCTTTCTTCTCTGGATCCTTTCCCATTTCTGTTTCTTTAATGTAAATATTACTATGAATTTTTATTTAAATCTAGCTTTTTGTTAATCTTTATTTTCTTCTAGAAAATCACCCTTTTCCATATTTTCATCATTAGTAAAGGTTAAAGCTCATTTCATCTCTCCTAATATCACCCATCTTCTGATTTCTTCTGAATTTTTGCTCCTTATTTCTGACTACTTTTCCTGAAATGTCATAAGACACCTCAAAATTATGTGTGATATCCTATGACACAGTAAAGATCCATTATTTCCAAAACTTATTTTCTCTCTCGTCTACATCTCAGTTGCTGTTAGCACTGTCTTTTTAGTCAGTATGGCATTTCAGAAATACTGGCCCCCTCTTTTTTTCTTCACTGTACAAGGTCTCACAATTAAGTTTGTAAACTTGCCACTGTGTGAACACTGTACAAACAGCTCAGTTCAGTTTCATACCTGTGGTACATCAATGTCACACGTCTGCATTATGTTGACATGTGGCAGAGTCTTGCTGAGTGGCATTAATTATTGTTGTTCCGTGTTTTTGTGTGCCATTGCAAAAATATCATAGCTTGAATTAGAGCAACAAACAACACCAAATTTCTTGCTAAACTTGGCAAGAGGGATGTGAAATCAAATACATGTTGTCTAAGTTTGTGGGGAATAGTACCATGAAGAAAACAGCAGTGTATACATGAATTAAGTGTTTTTCTGAGGGGAGAGAAAACATCACTGATGAAGAGAGTTCAGGACTGACAAAAACATTGCCAAACTTTGTTGAATTGTATGTCAGAATTGTCAGTTGACTGTGAGAAGTGTAGCAGACCCAGTAAACATTGATATAAAAGAAGTTAGGAAAATCTTAACTAAAAATCTTAGTATGAGAAAGGTGTGGGGAAACAAGGGACAAAAGAAAAAAAAAAAAAAGGAGTTTGCCAAGACCTTTTGGAGAGGCAAGATGATGTTTTTGCTTGTGTTATCACTGGTGATGAACATGGGTGTACCAATACAACCCTGAAACAGAGCAGCAAAGTGCACAGTGGATGGAACTCAGCCAATTCTCCATACCAGAAAGTTCCATCAAACCAAGAGTCAAAGCAATGCTGCTAACCATTTCTGATATCAGAGGGATTGTTCACTATGAATTTTTACTAACTATACAAATAGTTAACCATGTTTACTATTTGGAAGTGCTGAAAGACTATGTGAAAAAGTTACACATAACCTGAATGTTGGCTAACAACGTATAGCTCTTGCATCACGACAATGCACCACTCATATGATGTTATCTCTAAGGGAGTTTTTAGCCAGTACACAAATAACTATATTGGAACACCCTCCCTTCTCCCCAGATCTGGTCCTCAAGGATATTTTTCTTCACATGAAGATAGAGGGAATATTGAAAGGAATATATTAAGCTGACATTCAGGACATCAAGGGTAACACACATCTCTGATAGTCATTCCATGACAAGAGTTCAAAACTTCTTTGAAGAGTGGACTAGGCACTGGCACCATACATAGCTTCCCAAGGGAGTACTTCAGATGTGACCAAAGTGATACTCAGCAATGAGGTATCTAGCACTTTTTCTCAGATGAGCTTAATTGTCAGACCTCATATCATTGGTTTGTTATAATCACATCTGTGATTTACTTTTGCTGCCCCTCATCTACATCACTATATCAAATGCCACCTGTTAGACCCTCCTTCAAGCATCCTGTACTCCATATGAACCATTGATTGTAAATATTAGATTTTTATTCTTTTCATAACTTCTCTCCACAATCCACAGGAAAATAAAAATTGAAACGTAGATGACCCCAACATAGCTGATTACCTGTCTTTGCTTTGAGAATACACTTCACACCACTGTCACTTTGTTCTTTCATTTTGCCATACATATAATTTATTTTTCTTTGATGGTGATAAGCCCCTCTTATCTTTCAGGAGTAGCTGAAATATAAATATTTTCTGTTGAAGAAAGCCTTTAAGAAATCTTATAAGCAAAATGACTTCTACTCTGTTATTTTCTAAGAGTAGTTTTCACAAATTTGGATTATTGCTCTTTTCCCATTATAAATATTTGTTTGTTGTATGTTTATAACAACATACACGTGCATTTTTTCACTATCTGGATGTCTCCTTAGAGATAGAGCTTTGAATTTTATTCACTTCTGTTATCCCTGTAAACTGCACTCTAGAAAAAAATAAGAAGCACTCAATGAATCAAGTTGACGAATGATTTATGTGGCATCCTCTTAGCCTGACACACAAAAGTATAAAGTAAATGTTTGTTGACATTAATTAAAATGAAGTAGTATGGAAAGAGCCAATTGCCTTTAATTGTGCCTAAAATTGTTTTAAGTACCGATTAACACTGTTTTTCAAAGTGTATTTAAAAACAAATAATAACTTATAAATTTGTATTTTGTCAATAAATAATTTATTGCCCCTAGACGATCTGGTGTACTTCTCACAAGTATCCTTTACAAAATATTTGTAAAATAACTAGTTTTATTTTATGCACTTTTTTGCTTTAAAAAAAAATTTAAATATGACAGAAATATTTTTCTTGTGGATTTTTTTCTATATCATTGTTTTTCAAATCAAACACTTTATTCAAGAAAACCTGACTTTGGAATCTTATATTCTTAAGTGAAACAGAAAAATCCCAAACTGCTACAGAGCTCCACATGCTTAATCTCCCTTTCTGCAGCCTGGGCTTCTCCCCATCTGCTGGATTTCCAAAAGGAGCTTCAAAAGACACTGTTCCCAAAACATGATGAATAGTTTTCCAATTCTCTGCTCTAAAAATCCACCATCTATGGCAGATACTCAGTGTTTTCAACAAGCAAGAAACTGGGGCGAGCAAGGTGGGTCTTTTGAGTAGGTTATCTGATTTGTTTATCAGTTACATCTTTAGTATTTTCTATGCAAAGTCATTCTCTGTAATGCTACAACTTCTAATTTTTATGCCCTCTTGTGCCAAGTGGCTGTCTAAAGCCTTCAATTAAAATCTATATTAATCTAGTTTGTTTATGAAATGATAAGTGGTTTGCAGATGCCCATAAATGCATTAAAACATGTCCTGGAAAAATTTATTTTCATTATTTCAAAAATGCTGACACTTGGTTTTATTTATGATCCTGTTTTTAATTCTAAGTTGAGGATATTCTATGAAGACACGACAAACAGGTAAGGTTAACTTGGATATTGCCAAGTAGGACAGGAATATTTGAAGCTATTCAGGAAGAATTTTATTTAATTACCTATGACAAATCCACTGTAGCTCTGGAAGGGAATGACCATTTAAAATATTATTTTAGGGTGGAGATTTTTATTTTAGGGGTTAGTATTGCCATACTTCATAATTATTTTTCTCTTTTTTATATATATTTCAGAATTTTTTAAATTTATTTTTTAACAAATAGTGTTTACTCTGAGTAAGGCACTGTTCTAATACTTTGGGATACAAAGTGAACAAACAAGTCTCTGGCCATATGGAGTTTTTATTGTACTGGTGATAAAACACAATGATTTACATAAGTAAAATATACATTTTTGTTAGTAATAAATGCTACTTATAAATTGGTGTTAATGTAATCATTTGCAGATTTCCCTACTTTTCCCATCTTTATCTGGAAATATTTAATATGCTTTCACCGAATTTTTCTTGCTCCATAATTTCTAAACACGTTAGTTCCTTCTCTATGTTCCTTACTTTCATCTGTGATTCTTCAGGCCCTACGTCCTATTCGTCTCTAACAATTTCTCTCTCTAAATGATTTGTGTTTCACTGGCAGCTCTGTGGTAAAAAAGTGATATATCCTGATGAAGCCATTAAGCACTGTACTACAGACATTAAGAGGATGATATAGCCATGATTTCAATCATGCAAAAGGAAACTACCCTTGCTCTGAGAAGGAAAAGTGCAGAGAGCTTAACCCACTCTAGTCTACATTTTCATTTCATTAGATTAAAATCTGGGGATGTCAGAACAAATTAACACTTTTCCCCCACAAGGCAATCACTGTAAGTACCATCGTCATCAGATGTGTGTTGCACACCCGCAGAGAGAGGGATTGGGATTTCGAATGTGCACCACACTAAAAAGAACCAAGTACACATTGAGGAGGAATGGGTTTATAACACAGAAAACATGCTAAAAGAAAGACATTTTACTCTGCGCTGTCACGAAGATTTTCTTTAGACATTGTTACACTCTGTTATAACCCAAATTATATTTTAAGTATTTGTTTAGGTCCTCCCATGCTTCAGATATTACAAAAGTCAATAATATTTGAAATATAGCTACTTTGTAAAAAAGATTCTTAAATGTATACAGAAATTATGTATTTTTGGTAAATCTAGTTTTAAATTAAGACCAGCAAGAAACAAAGGGCTTTGAAAAAAATGTGCTTGCCAAAAGCAAAATTGCAATAATTGTGTTTTAATTTGATATTATTGTAAGCATGAATGTGAAATAATAGAATGTTTAAGCCACTTCATGTATACTGTCTGTAATTGTCAGGGTTTTGATTTTCTTTTATCGAAACACTTGTAATTACATGGTACATGGTATATATGCTACCAAATTAAACTTTATAAAGTATATGATACCACGCAAAATTATTAATAAATCCTGTCTAAAAAATCACAAATATTTGCTCTTAACCAAGGCTAATCCAAAGTAAAAACATTTTGGAAGTAGCTTTAATTACTTTAGCAAATACTATTTTACCAAAACCATGCTGCCTTTCAGTAATGACAAGTTCTGGATAATGAAATGCCTATCTTTTAAGCATAAAAACAAAAAATAAGCATTCAAATTAAAATAATACTAACATATAAAGCTTACTGAACTCCTTACTTGCAGTTTAAACCGTAAGATTATTTACAACACAAATCTCTTATTTTCTCTGAAAAATATTGAATACATTCCAATATTTCCTTGGTAAGCTAGGTTTATAATAATGGTGCTAATTATTTAACTGAGCTATGTTAATGTGAAGACCCTAGAGCCTATAGACTTCTGAAGGGCCGCTCACCTCTGTATAAAATAGCACTGACCATTCAAGTGTTCAGTTTTAAAGATCAGTGGGCCTGCTTTTTTGAGCTTGTTTTTCATCTTTTCATTTCTATTGTATCAAAACACTTTAGTTTTTTAATGTCACTCTGTACCTGATAAAAGCATTCCCTCTGTTTGTGGCTATTATTATTAAATGAATATGATGTTGGAAAGCAGACACCAATCTCATTAGAATTAAATTAAGTATATAGACCTGAATAAGAATACCAGGGTCTTCTCTTTAAAATGTATAAACATAGCGAAATTCCTTTGAACCAATGATTCTGAATGTGTGAGAAAGTATGTGTGTGTTTGTGAGAGAGAAAGAGAAAGTGATGCATTACTAATTTAATCCACATCTATGGTGCATATTTTTATCTATAAAAAAAAAAAAAAAAAAAAAAAAAAAACAACAAAAAAAAAAAAAAAAGATCATTATTTGGAAACACACATATTAAAACTATAATTAAAAATCTATCAGAATTTAGAGGAGCACTTAGATCTGCTAACCGGCTGATCTGTCCAATTTGTTCTCATATTTACTATTTTGAAATCATTAATTTTTTTACATAGGAGTTATATCATATAAGTGGGATATTTTTACTTGTGCTCGACATCAAACTAAGTGACTTCATAGGGGATAAATATAAGCAATGAACTCTTCCATTAAAAAACTTAGATGCTCATTGGGGAACAGAAAACTACCTAAGTAAACAATTGAATGAAAACGTAGAAGAATACCACCTGGAGCCTTGAACTGTAAATATGGTTCATCTGGTTCATCTGGCAGGTGTGAGAAATGCAGACCTTCAGACCCCACCCCATATTCATTGTGTCAGAATCTACATTTTTATAAGCTCCCCAGGTGGCCCATATGCACATTCATAGGAGTTCATTATAGATTTATTCTGATTAGAAATGTTTCCCAACTACATGAACGATACCATCAAGCTATAATAGAAACATATAAAGAAATATACTCTGTAAGGGACTCTGTATCTCAAAATCCAGATAGGGCTAAATCTGTACCCTGACACAGGAAATACACATAGATGAGATTATAGGGATGTAGAAAAGGAGGGGTGGTTTCTCCAATCATCGGTTGGTGGTACATTCTTGATATTCTACTAAGTTTAAACTCTTTTCTTTGAGAATATAATTTTTATTAAGATAAAAATCCACCTTATTTCAATCCTACTCCTATCAGCCTTGGAAGCCCAAACCCAAATCCTATCTGAACCCTTTCTTTGCTACCAATTTTCTTTGTTATAGTGGTAGGTAGGGCTATTTGCATGCGTATGACTGACTATGGTTTTGTGTATTTAATACTATAGCATAGAGAAAATTATAAAATCCTACATGAGGGCAGACACAGCCCTTGAGCACTTGATTCTTTGCATTTCTGTCAGCATTAAGCATAATGTCTGTTTCATAGAGACAGAAATGAAATAGCTGACCTGTCACTGAGGACAGCTTGAGAGAGAATATACCTGGGACTGAGAGGCCACAGTGAAGGTCAATGGGTTTTAATAGTTCTCTATTCAGGCACTAATAATCTAATTCTTCACATAGTTCTTTGGAGAGGTGACAAGAACACCGTGAAAGGGTAACACAGCTGTTGATTTAGTTACCAACTATGAAAACATTCATCCTTAGACTGCATAGACCAGCTTTTCTTCTAATTCATCTCCAAAGTGAACACTTCTACCCTGGACATTCCCTGGATGCTTTGGCATCAATCTTGGCATTCACTGTTGTTTCACAAAGTAATATCCTTCTTGAAATCAGACTGAGAAAAATGTCAAGGGGAATCCTGGGCAAATTACCTTGAATCCAAGTCCATGTTCTGCTTTCTGATGAGGAGCACAGGCATGTCGAGTCTGAATGAGTTAGCCTAACTCAAGTTCAAGACGCAGGTGGAGAGAAAGGAAGAGTAATAGGATGGGATGACCTCTGTCCTTCCGGGTAGCAAGCCCTCATCTAATTTATCCCTTCTATTCATGGAAAGTAAGAAAGTGTCCCTGCTTACTAATGTCATCATTCAGAACTAAAAATTTAACATACCTGAAATTTTTGCATTAAATCTAGATTGAATTCTATTGTTCACATCTATGTACACTGTAGTAAAAGTGGTAGAATTTTTTAAACTTGATTGAGTAAATGAAGTAAAAAGTCAGATTTTGATTTTAAAGACATTCGAAGTTGAACAAATTCCTCCCCACTATTTAAGCTGACAATTGATCACCTGGAGGGTATATAAAAATGGGACTCCTAGGCCCCAAACCTCAATCATCTGATTGGCTAGATCTTAAACTGAGTAGAATAAGAGTTTTTAGTAGAAGATTTTTTAGTAGGAACCCTTTGCCATTTTGATGTGGAGAAAGACTACCTACCCCAGATCTTTGTTGTAAAAGAGCAGAGTGAAAAAGCATGATTTTAGGTGCCAAGAAATTCTTTAGAAATCAAGTTGGTTCCTTTTAAGCTATATGTTTTGTCCTTCTAAACATCTTTCTGTTTCTTACTCCTGGATAGTAGCAAAGAAAGTAGAATACTAATGTATTCATAGTCTGTTGATGTGCATTCAAAATTAACTTTTTAAAGAGAATACCCATATGTCCTGGTTGCCCAATTTCGGCCATTTGTCCCAGCTCCTGGCAATGCACCCTCCATCACTCTCAAAGTCATTCAATTCTGAACAATGAGTTTCCTGGTCACTCTAATCCTAAATTAACAACTACAAGTGAAAAGCGTGGAGAAGTGGATTTGTATCTAAATAATTCTATTGTCTGCTTTTCAAAGTGCACCTTAAGTAGGGAGCATAAATGTCACTCAAATAGTGTTTTTCTAAAAAAGAGTGATTGTATAGATTTTAAAGGGCTTATTATGGTCTCCAAAATATATCCTTTAATAACAAATTCTCCTTGCTGATCTTTTTTTTTTTTGGGGGGGGGGGGCAGGAGAGATTTGGAAAACTTTCTAATATCAACAACTAGGATGGAAATGTATTGTCAATAAAATGTCAAAACATAAATCTAGAAATTATTTAATTTAAAATAAACGAAGCCATCATTTATATAATTCCATTAGGTTTTTCTGCCAGACCCTAATTCAAAATGCGTAAATTATTAACCACATTACATTGCATTCAGTTCTTCATTTTTCACTAATAGGTGGCTGCCTAAATTTCTACAGTTGCTATAATTTTTCTTGAGAATTTATAGAATTTTAATATTAAATTACATGTAAAAATACTAGGTTTTTTTTAACCTACATTTTCACTCACCCTTTCCAACTACTAAAAATCAATTTATTAAAGGATAAAAGAAGCTAGAGGAAGCAGGGAAGTCTGCTGCAGCTGCCACAAATCCCAATTTCTGAAAATTGGAAATCTCTTACAGGATATTTAGCCTCCCCACCTCAAAATTACCAGGAAAGCAGACTTGCACTACAAATGTATACTGCCTTTTCTTCTTGGAAATTCAGGGGTATATCATTATGAAATTATGGTAATTCTAATTCAACTCTGGACGTCCTAGTAAGTCCTATTCCAACCTTAAGAACATGGTAAATCTACCTACCTGCCTGTTTACCTATTTATATTGTCCCCATGACCTTAAATATGGTAATGAAGAATATGTCTATCCCCTATGAGACAAGACGGTATATTTATCTCCTCTAGGTGACATAACTTTGCTCCTCCAAACTGTAGTATGATATCTCAACTTAATCAAATGCCTGTCTCTGACCATTGCTGTTAACAGCACAGGGGAGCACCATATTCACTCATGTGCATCTGGGCATGCTGGAAGCTCTGTTTTCTAGACTTGGTACCTAGACATCATTACACACCGGAAGGTGGCACCTCAAATCAAATTTCCAAGTCCAGTATGCAGGGGTGGTTTCAGAATCTGAGTGACTCTAATAATAGCATCATCAATGGAATAGAAGACCAAAACAAGTTGAGATTACTTCTGTGGAAAAAAATAATTGTTCATGAGTGAGAGGAAGCACTAGTGCACTCCCCTTTTTTAGACCTTAGTCTGAGAAGTGTTCAGAATCAGAGCAGAAGTTCATCTGGAACCTATCTTCCACCTTCTTGCTTTCAGATTTCTAGTCTACCTTCTGTTTTTGCACTCAGACATACTATCTTGTGGCCTACACTCAGTCTCAAATTATATTCGATAATCTGTAAGGTCAACTTTCTACTCAGAGGACTGCTGATCTTACTTGGCTGAGATGTATTGCCAGTTTCCACCATGGACCAAGTTCAGTTACACGAGAACCAATGCCGTTGCTAGTTTCAAGCTTGGATTTTAGCTGAAACAATTGATTTTCGATTTCAAATAATCAATATGCCCCCTTAATTTCCATACTGACTGAGTGAGTCGTAACAATTAGATATTATTGTGGAAATTCCAGTTTCTGAGACCACCTATATTGCCTCATTCTGTATATTGTTTTTAAATATATTGTGTTGGATATCCCAAGATTCACTAGGTATTGATTAAAATAATAAAATAGGATGATGTCCAGGCTCAGACTCTGCTCAAAGCACCAGGCAGACATAGAAGGCAAAGATTCTAAAAGGGATTCCCAAGCACCCATCAGACAACAGTAAGCCAAGCTATTTAAGATCCCAGTCTTAGGCGAGGCATAGTGGCTCACGCCAATAATCCTAGCATTCTGGGAGGATTGATTGAGCTCATGTATTTGAGAATAGCCTGAGCAAAAGTATGACTGCAACTGTACTAAACAAAAAACAAAAAACAAAACAAACAAACAACAACAACAACAAAAAATAGAAAATAAAGTACTGAGGCAAGAGGATCTCTTGAGCCTAAAGAGTTAAAGGTTGCTGTGAGCTATGACATCACAGCACTCTACCCAGGTGACAGCTTGAGATTCTTTCAAAAAAAAGATCCATGTCTTATATTCAAGTAATTGGTTTCTGTAACTCGTAAAGGGTTCAATGTGAAGAGCTAATGTTCAACTAAACATATACAAACAAATCAAAAATACAAATTGGGTGAAAGGAGAGAAAGGGTCATAACATTCTTAAGGAAATGCCGTCCAATATTTTAGCCAAATTTTATTTGAATACTAAGATTGAACATTGCATTAAATTCATTCATCATTTGTGATAAACTTCTGGTAGACAGGGAAAGAAAGTTTCGGGGCAATGTAAGTTGTGCAAGACTCCTTCACTTTGAAAGTCATCTTCATCAGGAACTCTTTAGAGACCACCAGTGTGTATCAGACAGATGTTAAATCTATGGTAACATTTAATTTGCACTAGACCTCAAAACTGTGATCTTCTATATTTTACATAGCCACAATTTTCAAGAGTTGTGTGGTTCTATGATTTTAAGTTGGATAAATGGGTTCTGTGATTTTAAGTTGGATTAATTATAAGCAAATTGTATAATAAATGAGTGCTTGACAAAAAAGTTTACTTTCAAAGAGAGTTAAGCTGTAAAGAGAGAAACAAAGGGAACATATGTATGATAATTTATTCTTAATAAAACTAACACAAAAATGATGGCAAAGCTCAATTATTCTGACCATCATGAATTTATAAACTAAGATCATAACTTATGATTATATATATATATATATTTTTTTCTTTTTTATTGTTAAATTATAGCTGTGTACATTAGTGCAATCAAGGAGTACAATGTGCTGGTTTCATATAAAATCTGAAATATTCTCATCAAACTGTTCAACATAGCCTTCATGGCATTTTCTTGTTATTGTATGTAGACATTTGTATTCTGCATTTAGTAAGTTTCACCTGTACCCATTATAAGATGCACCATTCAATGTGCATATGTACCTCAAACTTTTCCACCTGGATTGTGCAAATGTTAATAATTAAATAAAATAATTATAACAAGGTATTTGTAAGTGAAAATTAAAATCTCAAAGTTGATGCCCTAGGTCTCAAAATAAAATTCTTTATTTTCAAGTGGACTTTGCTGTTGTATAGGTCTGTATGATACGAAGTATTTTAATGATAATTATCTCCCCAGCTGCCTTTAGATTTTCAACCTAACACCAATACTAAAATATTTGGGCATCATCATTACAAATTATCACAAAAACCATTTCCCATGAATAATGTGTTGTACAGCATTTATTCATTGTAAAAGAAAGACTTACCTTCATTATTTCAATTCAACATTATGAGTCAGATATTTTCTGCAAATGAAGAAAATATGGTCTGAAGAGATCCTGAGATTTACTCAAACTCACAGAGCCAGAGAGAGTAAGACCACGTATTTATAACCTGGCATGATGTTTAATATCTAGATACCTCATTAATTAAACATTGCATTGTATGAATTTGTGTTTATCACTTATTAGTTTGTTTATTTTGGTCCCTGTTAATCCTTCAGAATCTAAGAAGAGAGGGAGGAGACAAGATGGCGGACTGAAGCCAGCTTTCCACAGAGGCTCCCGTCCAGAAGGAGAGTTAAGGGACAAAAATTTAGTAAGTACCCTGGAGGATTTGAGGTGTACCAAGAGAGAAGGTTGAAGAACACACATCAACACCGCTGAGGCAAGCTGAGACCACAAGGATGCAAACGAAAGGTACAAAATCCATCACAAAGCAGACGGGAGTCCCCCTCCCCCACGACACCGGCTTAAGAGCCCCACAAACAAAAGGTTAGAGATTAAAGGCCCTCCCTCTTCACTTCACGGGAGTGACCTTCAAAAAACTGGACCTACCTCCCCTACTAGGGTGCCATGGTGCTCCCCTGCCAGGCATAAAACTGTATAAAACTTAAAATATCTTTGCCGGCAATCCAGCATTCCCCTCCACTCACACGGAGGTCTGGAGGTCTGTCCCCCAGGAGTTCGGATTCTTGGGTGATTTATTGAGGGGTGTGGATAGAGCCTAAGTTGCGACTGATCAGCGCTAATTCTGAGGCACGGGAGTGAGGAGCACATGGCTGAGGGGGAGTCACGCCATGGCGGCACTTCCCTGCAGTGGGGTGCACCAGCCCTCTTCGAGCAGCAATATGGCCAGGTATAAAACTGAGTGAAACTGTAGCTTCCCTGTTTTAAGCGCTGAGCTCCCAGCACTCCCTCCCCACTCTCACTTGGGGGACTGGGGGCCTGTCCCCCAGGAGTTTGGATTCTTGGGTGATTCCTCCAGGGGAGTGGAGAGTGCCCGAGCTGTGACTGGTCAGCACTGACACTGAGGCACGCAAGCGAGGAGAGGGCACTTGGCTGAGGGGGAGTCACGTCTCGGGGGCACTTCCCTGAAATGCGGTGTAGCAGCCCTCCTTGGGCAGCAATACGGCCAGGCATAAAACTGACTGAGTGTTTCCAGCACTGAGCTCCCAGCACTCCCTCCCACTTCCACTTGGGGATCTGGGGTCCTGCCCCCCAGAAGTCCGGATTGTTGGGTGACCTTTTGTGGGGTGCTCAGTGCCTGAGCTGCACTGTCTCTGGGGCTCGAAAGCGAGGAGACGACTGTCGGCTAGAAGGGAACAGCTCCAGAGCAGCGGTTCCCAGAGACACGGAGCGGCAGCTGTCTTCTGGCAGTGGTGCGGCCAAACACAAAACTGTGTGAGCTGTAGCTCTGGGTTCAGAACACTCTCCTTTGCCCCCACCCACAGATCTGGAGGCCTGTCCCCCAGGAGTCCGGATTGCTGGGTGATCTCTCAAGAGGTGTGGACAGAGCATAAACTGCGGCTGGTCAGTGAAGTGTCGGCTGGGCATGCCTGGGTGCCCACACCAGAGCAGCAGTTCCTGGAGGTGGATTGACAGCCTTTTTTTTTTTTTTTTTTTAACAGCAAAACAGCTCACTTCTAGATATTCTGAAGCTATACCCCCTGTCTCTGGGCAACCAGAGGAGGCCACCTGTGAGTAAAGGATTTGCCTGACACTGCTCACAAACCCGGAAAGCTTCCAGGTTAGGGCCTACTCAGAGAGGTAATCGAATACAAACATCCAGCAGCAAAGACATTTGAACTCAGAACAGCCTATCTTCTGCAGGCAATCTTAGCAGAAACAGAGACAGAATTCTGCAAAGTTGTCCTGTCCTGTTCTGTTTTGTTAGCAACATCAATCAGGGGTGGGGCTAAGTCTGAGTGAACACCCCCCCCCTTTCATCAAGCACCCAAGGATGTCAGGCCTCACCTCCTCCTGCTAGATAGTGGCAGACTGCAGAAGCTTAGCAGATTTCCTTGCGATTCAGGCAGGTGCAAACCCCTGGAGTATCTGTTCACTACAGGCAACTGGGTCAGCCATCTGCACAGATACAAGTGACTGGGCCCGACAAAGTGCTAAAGAGGGGAAGGAGACATTAACCTTCCCAGACTGATCTATTTGCTAGGTGGCTCCTCCTGACTCCACGCAGCACTGGAGTAAGCCATATCAGAGAAGTCACCAGCCCCCTGAGATTCAGTCCCCAGAGACCTCTTGAACTCTCCCACCCAAGACAGGTGCCGATTGAGACAATTGATTTGGACCTTCTGAACTGAACAGGCGGTGCCCTGGGTGTGCAGTTGTGGAAAGGTTTGATTTTCCTTTTCTAATTGGTGCCAGAGGTGGGCGGGCGGAGTGACTTAACCGCTGGTTTTTCCCTGCAGCTGAGACTTCAACCCAGAGTAAATGCTACATTAGGGTCGAACATAAACCAGCTGAAAACAAGACAGAACCACTGAGCCCCACCACACCAGACAGGGCTCCAGTTTCTCAGGCCACAACACTGTACGGGCCCTCAATAAAGCCCCAGGGGAAAAATCAAAGGGAGTAAAATAACCAGGGGACAGAATCAGTGGAAAAACTTTGGTAACATGAACAACCAGAATAGACCAACCCCCCCAAAAAAAGATACAGCAAATGTAATTGAAGATCACATTCATAAACGACTGGCTGAAATGTCAGAAATTGAATTCAGAATTTGGATTGCAGACAAGATTAATAAAATGGAATTAGGAATTCGAGAAAAATTCAAAAGTTGTCTCAAGAATTTAATGAACTTAAAGACAAAACCACCAAAGACTTAGACACACTGAAGCAAGAATTTGCAGCCCTCAAAGATATGAAAAATACAGTAGAATCCCTCAGCAACAGAATAGAGCAAGCAGAAGAAAAGATTTCTGACGTTGAAGATAAAGCCTTTGAACATTCCCAAGCTCTCAAATAGGAAGAGAAATGGAGAGGAAAAACAGATCATTCTCTCAGAGAGCTCTCAGATAATTCAAAGAAGACCAACATATGAATAATTGGGATTCCAGAAAACGATGAAGTGGCCTCAATGGGCACAGAATCCCTTCTGCATGAAATTATGATAAAAAATTTTACGGACATGCCTAGAGATTCTGAAATGCAGATAGAAGACAGCTTCAGAACCCCAGCACGGTTCAACCCCAATAAGTCATCCCCCAGATATATCATAATTAGTGTCACTAAAGTTAATAT
>CAUYPK010058468.1:0-10792 GCA_963574355.1 Loris lydekkerianus | reverse complement strand
TGCCTGAGGCCTAGTGCAACTTCCCGAGCCTGACTAGAAGCAGATCCATCGAGCTACTTCCGCGTAGCAACGACTCAGCAAGGCCCGGCCTGAAACTGCCTCTACCTAGATTCAGCCAATGTGGTACCATGCCACTGGCCCGACCCTGTCACTCACCTCTTCCCCTGCCTTCTTTCCCTGCCCCTTCTCCACAATAAAAAAATAAATAAATTCAAAAAAATAAAAAAAAAAAAAAAAAAAAAAAAGAATATTGTAAGTTTGTTACTGGCACATAAAATTTCTTGTATTTTATATGTGTTCTTGTGTTTGTAATTATTTATTACATAAAATTTCTCATGCCATAGTATCTTAAAAAATAAATACTAAAATTCTTTCATACTAAAAAAAAAAAAAACAAGTACCTGAATATAAACAAATAAAAATTTGAATTAGAAAATTAGAATGATAGATTTTTTTCCCCCAAAATTGAGCCAAAAGTGTGGGTGTGCATTATACACAGCAACACATTATACATGGCAAAATACAGTATACAATCTCAGAGAATTTTAATAAAACTGAAAAATTCTAAGTGAGCTTTGTAGAATCTAGTGCAATGTCTGCTAAATAGCATAAGTGCTCATTAAATGTTACCTCAGGTTCTTGCCTTCTTAAGTTAGTAAATTTTTCATTGATTGATTGATTCAGGAAATATTTGACTGCCAAGAAGCAAACCTACTTCTGGGGCTATAGGGTCTTAACCTTGGAAAGGTATCCAGCCAGAACTACAGAGCAGATGCATTCAGACCAATATTTCTCACTACCTGCTAAGCACTGCAATAGAGGGATGAATAGAAATTTATAGGAACACCTGCTTAGCTGTAGCAAATTTGTCAATCTTGACCTTAAGCAAAATCTTGTAAGTTCTATGACTCTAAATTTATTATTTGTAAAATGAGGCTAATAGGAATTTTCAGTTTCTTTCACTGTTAAAGGAGGTAATAAAAAGTATATATACACACACACATATACATAAATACTTATCTATATATATATATATATGTATATATATATATATATATATATACATACACACACAGAGAGTCACATATATACCCACACATAGGCACACAGACCCATATATCCTGTACGTATCACTAATACTGCCTGGGTACATTGAACAAAAGCTTTAACCAAGAGGCAACACTTGAACTGGGTCAAGTAGTGTTTAGCTCGCAATTTAAGTTTTCACAGGGAAGAATATTCTAGAAAGAGGAACTACCATCTATAAAAGCATCTCTTGCATAGGTACAGAATTTATTTATTAATTAATTAATTTATTTTTGTGACAGCCTTAAGCTGTCACCCTGGGTAGAGTGCTGTGGCACCACAGCTCACAGCAACCTCCAACTCCTGGGCTTAAGCCATTCTCTTGCCTCAGCCTCAGTAGTTGGAACTGCAGGCACCTGTCAAAATGCCTGGCTATTTTTTGGTTGTAGTTGTCATTGTCCTTTGGCAGGCCCGGCTGGATTTGAACCTGCCAGCTCTGATGTATGTGGCTGCGCCTTAGCCACTTGAGCTACAGGCGCTGAGCCTAGGTATAGAATTTAAAGTCCACAGAGGAAGAGCAACTTCTGGCTTGTGGGGGAGAAATGGGCAGAGAGTCTTCAGGCAGTAGGAAGAGCTTTTATTCTACCCAATATAGTGTTAGAAAGAGGTGGGTGAAGAAACAGGTTGGGACTAAAGAGGAGGAAGATTTTCCTCAGCCCTCTTAGGGACCCCTGACTGAGTCTGAACATAAAACCTACAGAGACAGATTAACTGGAGAAAATCATATAAGTTTATGTAACATAAGCTTTGCCTGGTGTGGAAGCCTTCATAAGGAAATGAAGACCCGAAGAAATAAAGTTCTATATTTTTATGCTAACTTTGACATAGAAGTGGGTATTCGTGGAGAAGTATGATTGAGTAGAGAGGGTATGATCTAACGTCATAAACTGAGAACTTAGCAAAGCCTGTTTGTTCAGATTGTTGTCTGTGTCCTGTGTCTTCCCAGATAAAGACATTCCTTTCCTCAGGGTAGCGGGAGGGCCTTTCTCACATGAGGGTCTTATGACTTGCTTTAGAGGATGGTCAGAGAATTATTTCTAGGTTTTGTGACTTGCTTTAGGAGAGAAGGGTGGAAGGTCAGAGAGACCTTCCTGCTTCTGCAGTTTTCTCAAATTCCTTCTGGTTGAAATACTCAATATGCTAAGATGCTATATTTGGGGGCAGCATGTTCTGGGCCTTGTCAGGGAAGGGCCGTCTCTGGAAATGGGATTTCATTCCACAGGTTATTAAAAGCAAACAGAAGTTTTAAAACACATGCATAGCAATCATGTTTGCTTTTAGAAAGATAACTCAATGAATTTTGGAGAAAGCACTACAAGGGAGAGGGGAAGAGGTCAGTCTAGAATTCTCTCTAGATAATAAGGCATCCATAATCCATTTGTTTCTTAGGGACCATTCATTCTCAACACTCAAAAGACTAATAATGATGGCTGTGAAAAAAACACTACCTTAGCAAAAGTACCTATAGATTTAAAAATCATATTTTCATGTTACATTTGACAAAAAGATGCATAGTGGTAAGGAAGACAGAAAAGCAGGAATATGTGGGCTATGATACAAAGTGCCAGGATGCAGTTGTCTGCATTCTCAGTGCTTAGTGTACTGCTGGCCAAAGAATGACCAGACCACCAAAGCCAGGCAACTGTGAAACAAAGTTTATTGAGGAAAAGAAAGGTTTTACAGAGCAAGAGCAAGATATAAGTTGACAGAGCAAGACACGTTTGGCATAGACAATGAATGGTCTCCCTTGTTGCAGCAGGATGGGCTCTGGTCATGATCTGAAGTTCCATTTTATACTTCTGGCCCACAACATGCGTCAGTGGTCACCTTGGAAACACTGGGTAGTACTACACACGAGGACCTCCCATGGGCCTCTCTGAAAGCCCACTGGTTGGCAGGTGAACTCCAATGTAGATTTAAGCTGATAACAAGACAATTAGCTTTAGAGTTGTTCTAGGTCACATTCCAGACTCTGTTGTACCTCTGCTGTCTGGCCAGTGGGCTAGAGAATCTTCTGTATTCTTTTGCAGTTGGATGCTAGGTTCTGCCTGGTAGCTTGTTGTCTCATGGGTGTGGGCAGTCTCTGAGGACAGGATTATAGTGGGGCAGCACCAAGATGGAGGCCTGTTGGCCAACTTTGTCCTTTTTCCCTAAGTGAGCTGGAATCCTAATTATCTACCTAATATAAGGACGAATAACCTTTGGAATTTTTAGAAAAAATAAAAAATGCAAATGGGTAACGGGACTCGTTGAATGGAGCTGTTTAAGGCTAGTTGAATGGGTTCATTGATTGTTGCTCAGTGAAGCCCAGGGCCTAAAGCTATTCAGCTCATTTGAGCAACCTATTATACTACCACAACTGTTTATGTCCCTAAATTTCCTTTGCAGACTTTATAATACATTTTAGTCAGGTGCTTTATTTGGGTAATAGTCATAAAAGCCTGAACTATGTGGTTCAGGCTCAGAAAGTACTTTAGTTAATGAAATGCTCAAAAACTAAAGAGTTATTTCAAAATAACTTTTACTTTATTAAAATTGCATCTTTACTTCTATTTCTAGAGAACAGGGGCACATCATTACCTCTTAAATCCCTTTCTGCTATTGTTCTACACCGCCCATTTGTCTTCATGCTTCCCACTTCTCAACTTCCTGAGAGCTCTTTGCCCTGACCCAGCCTGCACATTATTGTTGTTGTTTTTATCCCCTTTCCATCACTTTCCTTCTGAATTTGAACTGCAGAGTTTGAAGAGAACCAGTCTAGAGAAGAAGAATTTTCATCAGAGGGTAAGTCTAGAAGAAACTGGAAGAGCAGACTCATCCTCAGCAATCAGGGCAGGGGACTGGCTGGGACCATTTACAGAGGAACAACTTGTCTTTGTTAGTGAACTAGATCATGGTGAGCAAAGTTTGAGACAAAGATTAACTGGAAGAAGGGGAGACAAGGTGAAGTATGAAAAAATTGGCATATGTAAGTCTGGTTTTTCGTGTGATAAACTACATCCCATAGTAGTTTTCACTTTGAGTTAATAACAGTAAAAGAGAGAGTCTGAGATTCACTTTTTCCCATTACATTACCTTGGATAGGCTGTGATTTCATTTTTCTTATGTCCTTAGAAAATGGGGCTATGGGGAAAGGCAAGTTAAATGAAATGATAATAAAATAATAGCTAATATTTACTGAGTACTTGATAAGGGACAGTCACTTCATAAACAATCTTATTTAATCCTTAGAGATAGCTTTGAGATGCATGTTGTTATTTTGACTTTACAGAGAAAAGAACTGGGCTTTAGAAAGTTAAAATAACTTTCTTAAGTTGGTTGAGCCAGAATTTGAACTCAGCATTTTTAATCCAGAGTCCATAATTTAATAATTAGACTAAGAATGTGCTATAATCTTTCCTTTCCATCTTAAGTCCCTAGAAATAATAAAGGGAAGAGTCAAAGAGTTTACAAAACACGATAAGTTGAAGTAATTGTGTTAACTCACGATATTTCCCCTGAATTACTATCATTTCTACAACTGAGTCTAAAATTCCTGTGAATAAGAAAATTGGCTAAACTCAGAGGGAAAGGACTTTACTAATTGCTAATAAACTGAACTAGCAATAATAACATCTCTGGGAGAAAATTACTTTAAATATTATTTTTTCAAATGAGAAAGCATTTTTTGAACACTAATTGTGCCCTGTGTTTTGGAATTCATACAAGATGTGTAAAACTTTGATCTTCAATATTAAATGATTGCTTGGGTTAGTGTATATGAAGTGTGTAACACATTTCATTGCTTACAGCAGGTCAGTTAATATTTTTCCTTTCCCTACTTTCCTTGATAAGTTTAAGATCTAGATGAGGAAATATGACTAACACATCTGAAATATATATAAATTAGTGCTATGTGAATAGTATAGGAGATCCCCATTGTATTTTAAGTAAAAGGAGAGTAATTATATAAGAGTTCCCAAAAGAAAGGGGCTCTGAACCGGGATTTTACAGGTTGAGAAGATTTGCTTAGGTGGAGAAAAGCTGGGAATTTATTTTAGGAAAATGAAATCCTTTAAATATATACTAGATTAAATATGAATTTAGGGGAATATTAAATGTATTCATATGGCTGAGTTAGATTCTTTTCTTTAAAACTGAAGAAAATTTCATAAATTTATAGAAAATGATAAGACTTTAAATCTTTTGACTAAATTGGGTTAAATAGTAGAATCATTATGAATACCTTGGTGGCACATTATCCCAAGGGAATTAAGATTTTTGAGTAGAGACATCTGAATTTAGAAACTTTGAAACAAAACCACGGTACCTATTGAATGTCTTATATTACTCTAAAAAACCTTCAGAGTCTGGATAAAGGGGATTATTTTAAATATGCTTCTTGGAATAACATCCAAAGTTTTAGGACTCTTCCATGTCATTTGGAGATGGGATTGTCAGAATAGAAACATTATCTTGAGGAGTGTCTGTTCAAGTATTGATATGTCTTTACAAATGTAAACATTTCTCCTTGTAGTGAGAACGTCACATTAATCATCTCCTGCAACCATCACTGTGCATTATATTATTAAATACTTTCAAGTCACAAATACATCGAATATATAGTGAAACAGCAATTAATGGAATATTTCTGTATAGGGCAACTATTGTGTCTACAATATACATTTCTATTGTTTTATAGTCTTGGCATACCTTGTATATTTTAAGGGAATAATTTTATAAAATGAAAGTCTAAATCTTGGGAGTCACTTTTCATTTTAGGGAAAGTAGAATCTTGCTGAAGCTGAGATATCTTGGCATTACTCCTGCTGTGGCGTATCTTGAAAAGACAGCAGAATTGCATCTCACATATGATACTGCTGTTCTGTATTATGCAAACTTGCAATATTCTGTATGGTGCCTAGTACATTCTAGAGAAGGGAGGAGCTAAAGATGATAATAACTTTTTTCTTTTTTTGCTTTAAAGTCTTTCATTTAAAATCAACATGCACATTCTAACATTATCAAAGTGGTGGATGGTTTTCCAAAATAAAAAGCAAAAGCTTATTTAATCTTTAGTATAGTTTTGGTATAGTTCATTTATAATGCAAAACATAATAAAGCAACATTATTTCAATGCTAGTAATTAAACAGGAGGAAAAGCTAATGTCACTGAATTAGAAGAGATGAAATACAGGAATATGAATTTATTTTTGTTACAGAGTACAAGGGATGAAATATATTATCTTATTAAAGCTAACTGAAATCACATGTCAAAAATGGAAGTATCATTCATTGTCTATAACTTGACCAAGTGCCATCTAGTACCAAAAACATTTCACAATTAACTTCATTAGCTATATATCGTATACTGTGTCCAAAGGGCATCAAATAGGACATTGTATATTAAAACGTTCTGTGAACTAAAAAGCATCCTAAAATGTAAAGTCTTTATAATAATAACTATCTTTGACCAGTGATTTTAAAAGGAAAAGGTGGTATTTGGGTAATATTTTGTATTGTAAACTTCCATTTGGTTATTTTATTAATGAGCGATTTTAAATTGTTGTCTTTGTCCTATCTGTTGGTAGTCTAATGGTACTGTAATTTTCAGAACAAAAATATGATGTCAAGTCAAATAGGCCTAACAGTAAAGTACTTTATATTTTCCTCTAAATAATTTTGAAAGAAAGGTAGAAGAAACTTAAGATGAACATGATATTAAATGCATTTTGTACATACGTAAAGGTAATACATTAAGGTAATTAATGCCTCATTTTGGTCTTTGCAAATATTATTTGGAGTACAGTGCTAGGAAATTGTTGGCACTTGGATTTTAATGTCGTTACTTTTCAGATCCAACTTCTAACAAATATTATCATTGCTAAGCACAGCATAGAAAATGGCACTGGTGGGTTAGGTTATGACTACATGTGACTAACAATAAAATTAATACTTTAGTACTTAGATGGAGAAAAATGCACTTTTCTTGATCTTAAGTACAGCCAATTCTTACTTAAATATAAAAAATCATGTTTCCAAGCACTTTTCGGGTTTGCCAGATTCATGGCCCTATTTCTTTAACCTTACTAGATTAGCCTATTTATCTTCTTGCTCCACCCTCACCAGTGAGTTTCCACACTCAGGTGGACATCTTACTGGCAGGGCATTTTGACCTTCATGACCCTGTTCTGTGCATCCTGACCTTAGTGACCTGACCTTTTGGTGAACGGACTTTTGACCTTTGCATCCTAATCTTTCAGGTAGCTACAAGGCACTTCATATTTGAATTCTGATACTCGTCAGTTTATAACAACTAGGTGGGATGTTATTTTGTTCAATTGATGATACCACCTGAACCATTTTCACATAGGCAAAACAGCTCTGTTGGTCTGGATGCAACTTCTGACTACTCCAAATGTTCTACTTACAGGAACTTCCGTCCTTAAATTCAAAGACTCAGTTGCAGTAAGCAAACCCAGCAGGAAGTCCTCTTTGATGTGCTGGAGCTCAGATACGCAAGCGTCCTGATCAGCAAATGCTTGAAAAGTGCTTACTCTTCTCTCCTTTGGGATTGGCCATTAACTCTCTTCTAGGCATTCTCAATTAAAGCTGTTTTTCTGGTTGCTTCATCTTCAGAGTCAGTAAGTGGCTTTTCCTTAGCAAGTGTTAATAACACCCTCCCCCACCAAAAAAAAAAAAAAAAATTGCCAAAGTGGACTCATTTAGCATTAGGACATTAGCATTTGCAAGAAACAGCTTTTATTTATCCACACAGAATTCCTGGGTTACTGCGGTCTTTCGTATGTGTTCTCCCTGCCTTCCAGTATCTTCTTCCTTCAAAAGATTCTATGTACAGTTGCATGAAAAATCTGCAACACTACTTCATTTTGCGATGAAAAAGCTTTCCCAGGGGTCCATGTTCCATCTTGGTGACTCCATCTGCTGCTCACTATCATGATTATCTCTCAACATTATTATTTTGTCACCTCCTTCAATATATTTCAATATTGTTCATCTGTGCCTGGAGTCATCATTCCCGCCTTGTGTACTTTTTCTCCCTTGTACTTTTATTTGCATTATAACCTTTACATGTTAAAATCCACCTCCTCCATAATTTCTGCTATGGCTTGCCTCTGACTCATCCTTTTTCTATTCATCATATCCTCAATAAGGATATATGAGATTTTACACTATTGTATTAAACTAGTCTTTAACAATAACAATGTGACTAGCTACCATTTTCCAAGTCTTACTGCATTGCCTTATGTCTTACTTTTTATCATAGCAACAATCCTCTGAGGGAGACACTGTTATTTTTCTTTCATGGAGGAGAAACTGAAACTTAATGAAGTTGAATAAGTTTTGTGAGGTCACCTGCACAGCAATCTGGAAGGCTGGGAAGTGAACCTAGATTTATCTGATTGCAGAATGTAAGCACCTAATTATGCTTGGGTGCTCCTGGCTACTCAAGCACTAACTCTTATTAAACACCTAGTAAGGATCAGGCTCCACCGTATAGTGATAATAAGGGCAGAGTCCCTGCCTGCCCCCTCGTTTCTCATAGCCTGGTGGAAGAAAGGCCACAGCTGTCATTAGAGCAATGTGATAAATTTTCAAATGTGTGAAAATACACAGGTAAATATGGCTTATGAGGGGAAGTGACAGTTGAATTTGAAGAGAGAAGATGGAGATTGCCAACCAACAAGGAGAGAGAGTGTGGCCCTCCAGGTATAAGGAAGTATAGATCCAAAGATATAGAAGCAAGGAGGGTCTTGGAACATGCAGGGAAGAGCTCTTCATTCAGCTGGGCAGAATTCAGGGACCCAGGTCAGGAGCAGTTGGAGGAGGCTTCAGAGGCCTGGAGGCTCATGTCCCAAAGGGATATAAAGGTTAAGACAGTTGACCTTTACTCTCTGACGTGCAGTTGGCTCTGTAACATGTTCTGTGTGAGTGATTTTCCCACCTGCTTAAATTTTAAAGGCTTTAAGGACTTCTAAACTGTTCTCATTCCATCCTGGATGCTCTTCCATACAGAAGGGCTCCATCCTTGGCATTGGATTCCCTGCTATTTTTCATACTTTATAACTGGTATCATCATGAAGCAGTTATACCCTCATGCTAGGAAGGGTTAGATGCTTCTTGAAGATGTGGAGCCCTTGTTTCAAAAGAAGGACAGTGGGATTGTGTCAGAAGTGTAATGCTTATGGACTCTGTACTAAAGCAGGGGAAAGGAGTAAAAAGAGAAAGAGGCCCAATGGTGGCTTTAAAATAGGGAATAAGCTTTAGAAACAATGAAACAAAAAGACCTAGCAATAAATAGAACTGGGGGGTGGGGGAGGATATCGTAATCAACACTTACCAGTTTTGCCTTGGTGAAGGGTAGTATTTTCATTACCCGTTGAATAATGTCACTCTTATACACCAAGCCAGTATGAAAAGATAGGCTTTATGAAGAAAGATATTTAAGTTTAAAAGTGAGAAGAAAATCAGAAAAAAAATCCATGAATTAGATCAGTAATTCTGTGAAAGGCTGAATAATTAATGTGTGACAGAGATATTGTCCTTCTTGCTAATGAAAAGGATGGATGGTCTCAGAGTCATTTATAAGCATGTAGCTTGGGGACCATGCTGTTTTAACGGCAAGAAGAGATCAGCTTAGTGCTCTATGTTTCGTTGGGAATTATTAGAAGAGCATGGCAAAGATGAACATGTAGCATTCCAGGTGTTTTTAGCATTCTAGTGCCTGGAAGACTTGATTGTAGAAAATGTGACAACTGTCCTCTTCCATTCTAGAGTTTCTATGTTGTGACCCAAACTTCATAGGTCAAAAGAGAAGGAATTGATACCCTAAATTCAAGTTCATCCATTTAGGATGTGGCTTAAAATATGTAGAAAAAATAAAATAGCTATGTAGAATTCCTTCAATGAAATTAACATATACAAGGTTTAAAATTCAATAAATGAAGTGATAGAAGGAAAGTGTTAAAAAATTACAGTATAGTCTAAGTTTCCAAGGGCAGACTGTTGAAGTTCAAATGATTGTTGTACAGCTCAGTAGCCATGTGACCTTGGGAACCTGATCAAAATCTGGCTACTGTTCCTTCATCTGTAAAAGACACACAAACACGGCATCTATCTCATGGCATTGTACGAATTAAATTTGTTACTATGCATAAAGCCCCCAGAAAAATGTTGGCACAGAGGAAATCCTCACTAATGTTAATGATTACTTTTTTTTGAGCCTGTACATCTCTTTCAATAATATAAAGATTTATAATAGAGATGTCACTTGAGTGTACCGTATAATTGTTTTCAAGATGATTAAAGTGACAGGTCGAACAGATTAATTAGTTTAATTTTTAACAACTCTCTATATCAATACTAGAAATTCTACTATCTCTCTTGTTCTTCTTATTCTTCTTCTTCAGCTTCTTTTCCCTTATTTTACCCTTAATCCAGATTACAGACCTTTATGAGGGTAGGAGGACTCATCAGCCCATTATCAGAATGTAACACACACGCACCACATTCTTCGTTTTTTTTTTTTATTAAGTCATTTGTACATAGATCATAAATACATTTATGCCATTATGGGATTTGATGTGTTGATTATTTGTACAAATTGGAGTGCTTACATCCTACTAATCAACATAGCTTTCACCTCATTTACCCAATTACAGCATTAAGACATTTGTGTTCTACACATGATAGATCCAATTTGTAC
>CAUYPK010058463.1:0-69331 GCA_963574355.1 Loris lydekkerianus | reverse complement strand
ATCAGTAGGTTAAATGATGATACCCTCACATTAGATACAGCTGAAGCTCTGTTTGGACATACAGATGAGGAGGAGGAGGAAACCAGTTTTGAAGGATTTTAACCTTTGTGATTTAGCTTGATTACCTGTTAAGCTAAGCGCACCGAATCAAATAACCTGTATGACCTGAGTATAAGCCGAGTTCGGGTTTTTCGGCACAAATTTTCGGCACAAAAACTCGGCTTATACTCAAGTATATACGGTATCTTACTTTTTGACTCTTGTTTATTTCAAACAGATTGAGATCTTCCCCATCCCAGAATCTATTGTTCTACATTTTTGCATGTTTTGTTTCATCCATAGACTTTTGGTCTCATTTAAAATAGTATTTTCCCCTAGAGGTCAAGGAAGGCTCTGACCACTTTATCTAAAAGGGTAACTTTATTATTCTCTATCTCAGAAATTTCTGGCTGCCTTTATCTCTCTTACTCAGGAATTTTTACTTAGTTATCACACATCTTCCTCCATTCTACTGCAAAGAATTGGTAGTATCTTAATCTGTTGAGTTCAATACTGAAAACCCAGTAGTACATGGGACGCTATTCTATGTCTAATACTTATTGAGTAAATAAAAAACAATGAGAATAGATAAGTGAAAATGTCCTTCAGTACTAATTCTGTCTTCTTTAAGTACTATATTATATAAAATAAAAACACAAATACTTGTTGTTTTAAAAATTTTTTATCTAATTTTCAAGTGGGTCATTCTTTTTCTTTTTATTAAGTGAGTTTTTCTAATGGCCTTTCATTTTTTCCTGCTTTCTTCATCCCAGAACAATCTATGCATTTCTCTTCTCACCTGGGTCTCAGGTTTGTTTTTTTTTTTAGAGACAGAGTCTCACTTTGTCTCCCTCAGTAGAGTACTGTGGCATCACAGCTTACGGCAACCTCCAGCTCTTGGACTTAGGCAATTTTCTTGCCTCAGCCTCCTGAGTAGCTGGGACTACAGGTGCCCGCCACAACATCTAGCTATTTTTTGTTGCAGTTTGGCCAGGGCTGGATTCAAACCCACCACTCTTGGTGTGTGGGCCAGCACCCTACTCATTGAATCACAGGTGATGCCCAGTCTCAGGGTTTTACTTTAAGATTTTTTTTTTTTTTTTTTTTTTTTGCAGTCAGTTGTTTCTCACTGTGTCTTTCTATATAAATACAAGCCTATGTTAAAAGAATTTTATCTTTTATCTGTAAACAGAATGTCAAAAACTTTGACAGGTATGAACTTTCACTCTATATGCAAAGATCAAGTTAACCTGCGACAGTTTCCCAGATGCTAGCAGAACAAGACACCTGAGCCAGAGGTAAAGGACAATTTATTACTCACAGCAATCGCAGCACCTGGAGTATCATCATAGTCTTATTCTGGCTTGTTTTGGAGCCCACATTCCCATAGGACAATGAAATGAGGCCAGATGATGCCTGCACATATTGTAGGTTGTATAACAGGGAAGGGATCCCAAATTTTGGGAGGAAAATTTAAAATGACAATAAACACACTTGTCTTATTTTTTTCTCTAGAGGGAGGCATTATCTGTAGTGTGATGGACAGTAAACAAACCTGCTATTTTCTCCAGAGGCAAATGTTTATTTCTGGCTTTCAAGGCTTCTCTATATACACACATCCTTGATAGAATTATTTGTGATTCAGCTTGCAAGGCATGAAGAACATAAGAAACCAATGGAGAATTACCAAACATTCAGTAATTAAACAATTATTATAAGCAATTATTTCACTAAACTTTAAAGCATAAACCATTTATTCATTCCTTAGTAAATAGTCATTGAGGACTTATTATATTCCAGGCATATACCCATAGAGACACAGCAACTCCTCGCTTCATGAGGTTATGTACTTCAATACAGATAAAATCAAATAAAAAGAAAGATATGAAATCCAATACAGAGTGATAAGATAAGTGGCACAACATGACACGATGTAATTTAACATAATATAACATAATGTAATCTCAGGTAGTGTGTTAAATAATAGTGTCCATAATTCAGTTTGACTCCTAAGGTGGTCAGAGATAATATATTTTAAGTAGAAAAAAAATCTTTTCAAGGTAAAGAAAATTTTGAAAGTATATTCCTGCCGCTGATAGAAGACTTGCTCTTTTTTTTTTCAGAAGGACCACAATTTACAAATGTTGTTTATACTTAATAAATTAATGAACTATTTCTTAGTAAGCTTAAAGCATATTAGTGTTGTAAAGTCAAACAACTACCTATATACTCGAGTATAAGCCGAGTTTTTTTCGGCACAAAATTTGTGCCAAAAAACCCAAACTCGGCACAAATTTTGTGTCGAAAAACTTGGCTTATACTCGAGTATATACGGTAAGTGGAAAATAAATGTAAAATTCTTAAAACAAATTAATAATTTACCTGCGTTCTCTATGAACTTTAAATAGTTAATAAAGCCCAGACTCTGTCTTACGCCAGGCAGCACATCCTCCTTTGAGAGGTTCAGTTGGCCACACCACCCACACGCTTTTGATCATTACCTATATATGCAGTGGTCATGTCAGTAGCTAATTGCCCATGTTACTTTTTTCATTCTTCTTATTAAAGAGAGATTTTTAAAATGAGCTCAATATATCAGCCTTTTTAGCGGAATTATTACTAATATGTATACCCTCATTTATTATTTGGTCTTTTTTCCCCCTGACTTCCCCTATCCCTGATAAATCTGTAAAGCCTTTCAAAGACTGTAAGAAATCATTTTGCTCTTACTTTACTTGCTAACCCTTTTACTTAAAACTATGACAAATACATACCTCATAGTCTATTCTTTCTTAGCTTTTCATGCCTGAAATTTGACTATATTTGCCAAATTTAGTCACCTGTATTTTAAAACTTAAAATAAGGCAGTTTTTGTTTTTTTTTTGAGACAGAGCCTCAAGCTGTTTCCTGGGTAGAGTGCCTTGGCATCACAGTTCACAGCAACCTCCAACTCCTGGGCTCAAACAATTCTCCTGCCTCCACCTCCCAAGTAGCTGGAACCACAGGCACCTGCCACAACACCTGGCTATTTTTTGGTTGCAGCCATCATTGTTGTTTGGAGGGCCTGGGCTGGATTCGAACCTGCCAGCTCAGGTGTATGTGGCTGGTGCCTTAGCCGCTTGAGCCACAGGCGCTCAGCCAAAATAAAGCACATTTTGATGATAAGTAAAGTAGACAAGACTTTTTTAAAAAGGATAAATATGAAAAAAGTGAAATAAAATATTCAAAGCATAATAATCAATAATAATATCAATAAAAATGCAGTGATTTAAGTGGAAAACTTACTGTAATTTGCCAAAACCCATGGTCAAGGAGGAAACATAACACTTCTTTTTAAAAAATAATCATTTTCATTGTATTCTCCAAGGAGGCATTTTTCCCTAAAGTCCAAAAGAAATGTCTCATTTAGGTTGTTAAATAATATAACTACTGTATGTGGTTTTCACTAAATTACTTAACCTTCCTAACTCATGTTCATCATCTGCAAATAGGATAGGTTTGTATTGGCTCCTAGAGGACTGTAAGAGGCTTGGCTGGGTGAGGTTGCCTAAGACTGTGGAAGTGCTATATTCTGAGAGTAAGTAAATATTAAGATTTGATGGAGCAGATGGGAAGCATAATAGAGTAAAGTAAAAGATGAAATCAGGAGGAAGCAGACTGCAGAGGGAAGTCCATAGTTCAGGTTTAAGCCTTGTCAGTGGAGCATAATCATTACTCATCCAAGTGGACATGGCATGTAGGCAGTTGAGCATGCCAGTCTGGAGCCCAAGGAAATGGCAGGCCCACTGGTGGCACTGAAAGCTAAGGAATATGCACCACCTAATGAGCTAACCTATATGGAAAAGAGAAGAGGGCCAAGAATTTAGCACTGGGACACTCGAACCTGTAAAGCACAAAACGAAGATGAGATAACTGACAACAAGCTTACAATGTGACGAAAGAAAAACCAAGGAAGTAGAGGTGTAATATTCTAGAAGACATATGAACAAAATTGTTTCAGGAATAGTGAAGTAACCATTAATATAAAATGCTGTTGAATTCAAGTAAGTAAGGGCTGAGAATAGACCTTGGAATTGGCAGAATAGAGACCATGGACTCCCTTGACATGGTAAGCAGGGAAGACTAAGTGATATCAGTTTAGGAGAACACGGGACATAGGGAAATGGAGACGTGACACACACACAGGTTTTATGTGTTTTTTTCTGGAAAGATATTCACACTCACTTCCACTCCCACACATTCATCCACCTCTTTCCCAGAACGTCTTGATCTTAATCACCAATCTTTCTCTTCTGAGGTCCCTGCACCACCAGCCAAGACAGTTGTTACAGGCTGAGCCTGTACATATGCCCATTGATGTCATTTCATTTTCCATACAAAGTGGGTGACCAGAAGCATCATCCCCAAATTTCTGCCCTTGAGAAAGAGTTCTCTTCTCTATTGTCTTTCCAGGTCACCTCTGAGTTGAGCAACAGTCCATTTTCAGCTGACTTATTCATTAATTGAGCACTATCTCTTTTCCCTCTCTATCAGCTTGTCATAGAGGCTCTTGTGCAGCCATAGGTATGAGCAATAGGTAGGACTGAGAGGCACCTGCACAACAGGTGACAACAAAGACCCTGCCCTTCTGACCCTGCTCTCGCTTGATACCAGTTGTGCCACTTTGCTTTTATAATAAATTTCTGGGCTGCTGAATCTTACTTTCTGGGGGTCCTAGCAGAGCCCAGCTCATGATAGTCAGCTCTGGACGCATGGTCAATTCATGTCCTATGATCAGAAGTTCATTTCTACTGAGCCCAGGAGCATGCCAGCTACTTTTTTTAGAATGGCATGTAATCTTTATGCTAAAGACATCATAGTTTTTCTCCAGAAACCAAAGGTTCAGTATTATCATTATCCTCCTCATGCCTTAAACTCCATGTGGCATCTTTTTTGACCACAGATATATCTAAAAATCTTGTCTATAATCCCTATTTCAGAGGCTGCTTCCTAAAGAGCCAACTGCAACAGGCTTCAAATGTCTTTCATCTTTTAAATAAATTTTAAAGTAACAGATATGCTACAATAAAACTATTATTTCCTTTACATAATAAAGCCTAGATAAAAAGCTTAAATAATTAAGTCAAATACAATATTAAAACAATGCAGCCTAAATACACTAGTACTAACCTGCTCTTCTGTATCAGGAAGATTATACTAATGAGTCTTTACTGATATGTAGTAACTTTAAGAGTAAGTGTAGATAGGTTATTCTGACAAATTGACAACAGTAATTGGTCATAAGTTATGATAGTGTACTCAGCTTAGGAGTATAGCAGTCAGTTTTAAGATATTTTATCACACGAATTGACGACAAATAACCTAAAATATGCTAACATATAGTTTTGAGATTGAATCAGCTTTTCCATTTTTAGACTACATAATCTCAAATCTAGATTCTGTCTATCTGGCCAATCTAGAAAGAATTTTTCTTCTTCTTTTTTTTTTTTTTTTTTTGAGACTGAGTCTCAAGCTGTTACTCTGGGTAGAGTGCCTTGGTATCATAGCTCACAGAAACCTCCAACTCTTGGACTCAAGCAATTGTCTTGCCTCAGTTTTTCTATTTTTAGTAGAAAGAGGGTCTCGCTTTTACTCAGGCTGGTCTCAAACTCAGGACCTCAAGCAATCCACCCACCTCCACCTCCCAGAGTACTAGGGTTATAGGCATGAGCCACTGTGCCTGGCCTAGAAAGAATTCTAGAAGCTAGACTCTCAACTTAGATACGTTTTATATCTTTTCTGGATGGAAAACTTCCAGTCTTTAATTTCATCTGAAGTAAATTTCTTCAACGTAATACTATTTTTCTGTAAAGTCCATGTGACACAACCAAAAAGTATTTATAGGAAAAAACACAAGCATTGAAAGTTTAATTATATTATCTTTAGAACTTGTCATAATTCCAAAGCACAGTTTTAAAGAAGGAAATTGCTAAAAGAAAGAATGTTATATGGACTCTATCTTACAGAACTCTTACCATGAATTCTCTCGGCTCACAAAAAAAGAAAATATTTTTACTTCCAGTTAATCAGTAGATCACTGATAGTGAAGTTGCTGATTGACCTGAAGCTCTTAAATTGGATTACTTTATCTGCTAGACCAACCAATGCTTTTCTAAATGTGTAGTAAAGGGGAGGAGTAAATACGGACATATATTGGTCAGGGACAAATTCAACTCCAGCCTTATTCCAGTCTCTAGGAACAGAGAAACTCTGGTTTTGTATGCTTCATATTGTGGGTTCAAAAATAAGAGTACTTTGGAAAGCCATCTTGGGGGTGGGGGGGTGAGGCAGCAAATAGGGAGATTGCATGCTGTTGTCCCAAGCATGTCGAATTGCCCCTCTAGTTGACTTAATCTGTACTGAGACTGTAGATTTCTACAAACCTATTAAGGTCAAAAATATGTGTAAAAATTTGAGTTATAACCAAGATTGCAATGTTAATTAGACCGTTTGGTTACATTGCTGAAAGATTTTTGGTAAGGAAGAAGAAGGGGTCAAAAGCTCAAACTCCTAGGCTAATATCATAATCCCAACTATTAATAGCTAGGACTGCTGGGATGCATCAGACTCAGATTTTTTTTTTTTTTTTTTGCAGTTTCTGGCCGGGGCTGGGTTTGAACCCGCCGCCTCCAGCTTATGGGACCGGCGCCCTACTCCTTTGAGCCACAGGCGCCACCCCTAGATTTCTTTTTTAATTTTCTGTAGATGTGGAGTCTCACTTTGCTGTCCAGGCTGATCTTAAACTCATAGCATCAAGCAATCCTAACACCTTGCCCTCCCAAAGTGCTGGGATTATAGGCATGAGTCACCAGACCTAACTCTAATATACATAATTAAAATATGTAATGTTTTGTCTCATTTGCACATACATATTTCCAAACATCTTAAGTGACATTTATGAGTTTATATATTCTTTTTTTATTACTACATACTTTAACTAAATTAATAAACCAGATCTTTCCAAGTAGTAAAATAATTTTGTTGATCTAAAGCTTAAACATGAAAATATAATGAGATTTACATTTTCTTAAAAGCTCTAGTTCTGTAAGGAAACTTTAAGATTCAAACTTTAAATTCTTTCTAAATAAATTGCTCAATTACACATTTAAAATTGGAGTTAACTTTAAAAACCAGAATTATCTTAAATTTCAGAGTAAATAAAATGTCAACCATATACAAATTTCTTTCTAACAAAATATTTGTAATATTTCAAAATTTCCTTTTATAGTAGATTCTGTGTGTGCTCCTTTTTGGCAACTGTATTTTCCAAAAAAAAAAAAAAATGGTTGCAGAAATATTTCTGGTAACACTACCCCTTACTCCCATCAAGGGGCAGAGTCTATCTCTCTACTATCTATCTATTTATTTTTATTATTATTATTATTATTTTTTTTTTTTAGATAAGAGTCTTGCTCTGTCACCCCAGGGAGAGTGCACAGGTGTTATAGCTCATTGCAGTGATCCTCGAGTGACCCTCCTGCCTCAGCCATTCAAGTAGCTGGGACTACAAGTATGTGCCACCATACCCAGCTGATTCTTTCCTATTTTGAGTAGAAACAAGGTCTCACACTTGCTTATGCTGGTCTCAAACTCCTTTAATATGTTTTCCTTTCAACATTTTCTTTATCTTTAAATAAAGATAAAGGTCCCTGGGGGCTAGGTCAGGTGAATAAGAAGGATGTTCCAATACAGTTATTAGTTCACTAGATTAAAAACTCCTTTACAGATAGTGCTGTGTAAGCTGGTGCATTGTCGTGATGGAAGAGCCATGAGTTATTGGTGCAAAATTCAGGCCATATTTGTGTAATTTTTTCACACAGCTTTTTTCAGTACTTCCAAATAGTAAACTTGGTTAACCATTTGTCCATTTGATGCAAATTCAGAACAAACAATTCCTCTGATATCAGAAAAGTTAGAAACATTATTTTTACTCTTGATTTGGACTGACAGAACATTTTTGGTGGTGGAGAATTGGCTGATTTCCATTGTGCACTTTGACACTTTGTTTCAAGGCTGTATTGGCACATCCGTATTTTATCACCAGTAACAATGTGGCCCAACACATCATCTTGCCTTTCCAAAAAGCCTTGGCAAACTTTGACTTTCCTTTGCTTTTGTTCATTTTGGCACACACCTTTCTCTTGGCAAGATTTTCAGTTAAGGTTTTCCTAACTGTTTCTCTATCAATATTTACTTGGTCTGCTATGCTTCTCACGGTCAACCGATGAATTTAATGCACAATTTGATGAATTTTTGCAATTTTTCATCAGTTCTGCTCATTTTTGGCTCCCTGACCTCTATTCATCAGTGATGCTTTCTTTCCTCTCTGAAAAATGTTTAATCCATTTGTACACTACTATGTTCTTCATGGTGTTATTTCCATAATCATGGACTAATATGTCCCTGATTTCACTTCCTCTCTTGCCAACTTTAACCAGAAATATAATATCTGTTTTTTGTTCTTATTCAAGCTTCTCCATTCTTGCGACAGTGCACAAAAACACACAACCATAATAAATGCCACTCATGGAGACACCACCACATGCTGACATGAACACAGCAGTGAGATGCTGATATACCAAGGTTATGAACTCTTATTGAGTTGTTTGTACAGTGCTGCCAATGTAAGCAAATGGTGGTAAGTTTGTGAACTTAATTGTCATAGTTTGTAGTACAAATTTACTTTTGTTAGCTCAATTACTTTTGTTAGCACAAATTTACTTTTGTTAGCTCTTTGAAATAAACATGAAAATAAGTAAGACAGGAATAAAAATCATTGCCCTGTAATCAGTCTTCACAAAAACACAGGAAAAAGATTTATGTAGTTAGTTAGATGTCTCTGAAATCTTAATGCACTTCAAGTAGTAGTAGTATCCAAAGTTGACCCGGTGGTGGCATTACATTTTTATCAATGGTGGCATAAATTCTGACATGTAGTCTTTCAGTTGATCTCTGTTTTCTTCTTCACCTACCAACTGAGGACCTTACTTTTACACTATAATGACTTTTTCTACATCACAGCCTATTCTAACATAGAATTTGTCCTTAAGTATGGCTGCTTTTCCCTTGTAGCAACTGCATGTTGCCTTTTCTTTGTGTGTCTTTCAGCTTATGTTTCTGCTAATAACATGTTGATGCTTTCCCCACATAACTAGTTCAAATTACAAAGGAAGATACTTTTATTGATGTAGCCAAGTAATGATAATCACTTTTTAGAAATAATTTAATTTCCAGCCACCTCATAAGCCCTGAGCCATTTTGTGGATTAGCTCTCATTGAGTTGATGGTCCACTTCTGCTCAAATCAGTTATTATCAGTGGTGTTAAGTTCACATGGCATAGAATATAGTCATCACCTCTCTATTAAAAACTCTATTAAATAGAGTTGCTTCTCTCACAAAATGACTGTCCACATGAGAGGGTTATATTGAAATGATAGAACAGACAGAAACTATGAAAGACACTTCATGTCTGCCACACAATCTACAGATACTGATTAAAGGGAGTTCCCCAAAGCAGTTCTGGTGACTGGTTCTAACAGTGGCTTTCATCACTTTCTGTCAGCACTATCAGTGGCTTTCGTTGACTGAGCCGATTAACAAGGATAGGCTCTCCCATGGGTTTGTCTCTGTGAAGTGTGCTGTGTGCCTTACCAATAGCTCATAAGTGCCTTGGCAAATGAAGTTCACAGTGGCTTTCTCAGCATAACTTACAATTATGAAGCCATGGCTGAGGAATGGCTTTTTCTAACTGTTTATAGTCCCCTATCTTGCAGTTGATGTTGTGGTCTTTTTACTGAATCCTCCTTGGGTCATAGTGTGTTCAGCCATCACAATGTTCAATATTCCCTCCTGGGGGTAGAAGAAGGGCGTTGTGATATAAAGCTTCTCCACACACAAATTATAAAAGATGAAAGTATGCTGTCTATTTTAAAATCTTACTACTGTGAATTTGGAATTGGCTTTAACTTTACCTTTGCAAAAACTACTTACATATATTTTAAAAATGCAAATTAAACATAGATGCTTAGAGTTTAAAAGAGCCTTTTGGATTACATAGTCAATATCCTTCACTTTGGAGATGAAGAGAAAAATCACCCTCCCATCCAATGTCCAGGAACTTATTCCTTTTCCTTTTGTCAAAAGGTAAGAAGGGACTAGAACCCAGGCTCTTGACGCTAAACCCAGTGCTCTTTCTACAATACCATGATGCCCCCTAGTGTTAGTCAGATTTCATAAGAACTAGTGATTTCATTCGTAAGAACACTTTGGACTAGTTTAAAGATATTTTAAAAATGCATATCCTTATTTTAAAATGACCTAAAGAAGACCTGATATAAATCTACATTTAAGGGTATTTGATCATTTATTCTTATTACTATGCATACTTGAAAATATATTTGCTTTATCTTCTAAAATTAAATTACAAGTCTTCTAAGATTAAAATAAAACTCTAACAGATAAAGAACAAATGCACAGTTGTGTATTGGGGTGAGAGTGAAGAAATAGTCTCACTTAAAAAAAAATAAAAAGCACTATATTTAATTAATACTCAGCCTTTCTTAATATATCAATGAATCTTTTTTCAGTAGTAATAGATAGGGTTAATTAGTATTCTGAGGCATTGTGAAGGTCTCTGAGAAAAATCACCAAGTAAAAGGAACTAAGAAACCACTAATATAGCAGTAGGTATTAAACATTATGAGAAATAACAGAAAAATAACTCAAATAAGTATATAATAGTCAATTTTACTACATCACTTATCCCCCTCCCACCAAGAAGTATAGATATTCATAAATAGAAGAAGAAAACTAATCAAACAGGAATAAACAAATAAAAAAATGGGAAATAATATATTATGAGAATAAAAGGAATTTAAAATAATAGAACAGATACATCAGGGGGAAGGCAGAAACAGAAGAAAAAATAGGGCAACTAATAAATGAGAGGAAGCAAAGAATTAATTATTACACTAAGAAGGCTGATATATTGGGCTCATTTTAAAAATGTCTTTTAAAAAGATTGAAGAAGAAAAATTTAAGTAAGGAGGAACTTATGAAGACAATGAAAATTGTTAATAAAAAATGTTGAGAAGAAAAATGTGGAATACATTTTAAAATAGAAAGTAGTGACTCAGAAGATTTAGGTAGTTTTATTGGATTTCTATAAAGAAAACGCTGTGGCCAGTATACAGGCAAACACATGGGCACTGCCACCGGTTTGATGCACTTAATTAACTTTGAAATTCCAAAAGTGTGTGAATCACACTTTAAAGTGTGTATTATTTAAGAGGGATTCATAGGAGGTGCAGAGTCAGTACACACATCTCCATTGTTCTCCCTCTCCTCTCACCTCTGAGTCTCTGATAGCCTCTCATGAGATTTCTGGCATAAAGTGGCATTTGATGAGCACTCCCTACTGCAGTCTGTTCCATCCCCATATCTAAAAACCCAGGAAGACCAGCAAAGGACAATATCCCACAACTCTGAAAATTAAAACCGATGAACACACAGCTGCTAGAAACTTTGATAAATACTCATCTGGATTTTGTGGCATAGCCACCCTATGAAACAGATCCCATTAATTTAAATGGTAGAAAGATATTTTGTATTTCCCCATTGTCTAAACCTTGAATCATGAGCTATACTAACCCAGAAACTTTTCATCCACTTATTTCACCCATTAGCTTAACAAGTGAAAGTGGCACCATCATCATTCTACACCATTCCCTATTCCTTTTTATATTCATTCAGAAAAGACAGGTCTCAAGAAACCACTGAGCAAGACTGAATGGGAAAAATAGATTAGAATTGGGCTACATTTAGTTCCTCATTAGCAAAGTATTGGATTGATGGAGTCAGAAAAAAATTCTCATAAACTACATCTTGGTGTTTGTATCTATTCACCTAAACCCTTCATTTAAATTACCTGAGGACCAGGAAATGGTAGTAGAAGATTACACATTAATTTATGAATGAATACCTTCCTACATAGAAAAACATGGAGTAAGATGTCTGTCTTATGTGTTGGGTTGGAGAGTCTTTCTTGGGTCATGTTTTCTACTTGTCAATCCTTTGTATGTAAGTTCTTAATTGATTAATAACTTGTTATTCAAGTCATAAGCATAGGCACAACTTACAGAATGAATCACTCTTAGAATAGATATGTATCAGAAAATATAGTGATTAGCTTTTGTTACTCAGGATCCATTTCTTTTCTGAAGGTAGAATTCTTCTGGGAATTGCTTCACCTATCCTTGAGTCCACGGTTGTGGTTTGACTGGGAGATGACTGGGAGATGACCTACTCTTATAGGAATATAGGGCAAAGCAGAAATAAACTCCGACATAAGCTAAGATAGTCAAAGCCCTTCTCTGGGTTGCTTACTTTGGACCACAAAATATACTAATCTATATTTTCTAAATACATGAGAAGTATAGGTCCAGAGTAGCTCATTACCATGTTTTCAAACACCAGAAAGTAAATTTGCACCAAAGCAAGATAAGGCCAAATACCAAAAAAAAAAAAACCACACAAAAAAAATAGATCAATTTTCCTAAAGATTTGCTCAGTACTTTCTTAGGTTTAAATACATGAAATAGCATATTATCATTCTACTATTTTTTGTTGTTTAATTTGAGGCTTATTCAAATGAATTTCTCATACTTGCAATTAGAGCTTTGATGAATACAGTGTGATAGTAGAATGTGTGTTATCCATAATCAGACCAATTCCGCTGAAACAATACAATGGTCAGTGGATAATCAGTGGTCAGTTTAGGCAGGAATGACAGATACTTATGAACCGTGTACTCAGAGAAGGAAAAAAACACCTAGTAGATTGATTAACTTATTGGAAATAAAGTGGGGATAAGATTATTTAGGGGCAGTTCTTCTCAGTACACAACCACCAGAAACCTCACCCTAACCACTGAAAGTGACGGCTGAAGGACACATTCCCGGGACACGGTGCAGACCCATGAGCTGAGAATCTCAGACTTGGGGCAGGGGACCAGGAGAGGTGCATCCTTAAACACTGCCACAGGTCATTTTAATATGGGTCAAAGTTTGAGAGCCACTGCCTGAGACGAATAGTTGCCATTATTAGAATGCTGATAAAATGCTCCTTTGAGAGGTAATACATGCACAGTAAGGATGCAATTAGGTAGAGTGAAGAAAAACAATATAAGAGAAAAACATAGGAGAATGTTTCCCTATTTCATTGTGATACTAAGTCTAGAAATGAAGAAAGTGTAAATAAAAGAGTACGCCTGCTATGGTTTAAATGTTTGTGTCCCTCCAAAATTTATGCTGAAACTTAATCACTGAATATTAAGAGGTACAGCCTTTCAGAGGTGAATAGGTAATGAAAACTCCATTCTTGTGAACAGATTAGTGCTCTTATAAAAAGGGTGGAAGCAACTATGTAGGCTCTTTCCTTCCTTCCCTTCTGCCATGCAAGGATGCAGTGTTCAAGGTGCCACCTTGGAAACAGACCAGACACCGAACCCTCCAGTGCCTAGATCTTGGACTTCCAACCCCTAGAACGATGAGAAATCAATTTCCAATGTTTATGAACCATCCAGTCTTGGGTATTTTGTTATCAGAGCACAGACTAAGACAGAGCCTTAGAACTATGCATAAATAACAAAATGCCAGAAGTTGTTTGTTTGTTTTTTAAGAAGAAAATATAGACTTGGTTTTCTTTCATATAATAACAAAAAGAATTTTTGCATACATACTGTGCTGATACAAATGTGTTTTATATCATTGCAAATAGCCAACCAATGCATGTAAAATGAAAAATCCATTTGCATCACTGAATTGGTAGCCTATTGTAAAATAACCACCCCCAAAATGCCTGTTTAACTTTCTCTCCACTGTGTCAAATGAATTTATCATTGAAATGTAGATTTCAGCTTTCATTAAGATCTCCCATCTGATTCAAACAAATTTTCTCACCTCAAAAATAGTCATAATTTTATGGCTTCTACTGATTTGAAGAATCTTAAATCAGAAATCCAAAATGCACACAATTTTCAGAGGAAAACTGGACCAAGTAAATTTCAAAGTAAATGAATAAAATATCAAATGAAGGGCCATCATAAATCAGATCATTAGCTCGATGCAGTTCAATTTTGTATCTACCCAGGAAGCATCTATTTTTACATGAAATGCAGAATTTAATGCCTCTGAGAAGAACAGCCACAATCTAACCATCTTGTCAAATCCATCCCCTGGAACCTCAGGGGTAGAGTCTTTCTACCAGTCTCACTGAAGCCACATCAGCCTTTCCTTTTATTCCTCAATCTTCCATTGTCAGACAGTGTTGGTAATTGGTTTTTAATTGGTTCATTTACCCGAATGATTTATACTGCCTCAGGTAGGCACGATTTAATGACACCCATTACAGGGCTTTAGATTATTTCACAAATAGACACACTGTTGTCCTTCAAGATTGAAGATCCATGCATATGAGTGTTATCAGTCATATGTCTCTGATGAAGGAAAAAGTCCAGTGCATGATTAAAAATGGTAAAAAATGATTGTTTATTGGGTGAGAACCATGTACCAGGCATTTTACCAAATTCTTTATATGCATTATCTCATTTAATAGGCATTTTGATAAGAACAAAAATAAACATAATAAATCACTGCCCACAGAGTTGTACTTGTTTTGAACAGAGACTGTTCATGATTGTTTCTCCTGAATTTCTCAGATGACCCATTTCTGTACTCAATATTAGGTCCGTTCCCTTTGAGCAGTAACACACTCAGAAAACCACTGAACACACCAGGTAAGAATCTACGTTCAGTGTCGATTCTGGGAATAATTGTGAGATCTTAATGCAATTCCTTAACCTTTGGGTTTAGACCAGCTTCCCTTAAGGGTCTCTTAGAGGTCTGCAATAATGTGGTTTGCTACATATTCCTATTTCTCGTTTTGATTGATTAGCTACTTGGGGTGCTGTCAAATCTTCTATAGTATAACTTACGCTTGTATTTCAGTGTTCCCTTGAAATGTAATTTCTGCCTAAACTGTTTAAAAACATTCTACTTATCATTCAGTTACTTTGAAGTTATATACGGTAACACCGATACCTCACCCAAGTAAAAGCATTTTCTCAGAAACTACATGGGCTGTGCAGCTACAAGTTCAGTAAAAAAATAAAAAAAAATAGCAGATACATAGAGTTGTGCAAAACTTAGGAAATGTTCTAATAATAGGAGACTTTATTTTTCTGCTTCAATTTATCATTTGTTCTAAGTAAGTAGGAACTCAATTGTCCTAGGAACTCAAATCAATGTTTTTAAAATGTCTCTTATAATTAATATGCATAAATATACCATCACACATATGAATTAAAAGATATAATTGATACTTAGGAGTAGATTCTGATGTTGTTTACCTAAAATAACAAATTCCAAAGTACCATTCTGACTAAGTTTGGGTACAATTAAAAAGGCACATTTTAAGATTGGGATTTCATTCAGTTGCTTTGTTTGGGAAGGCTATCTTGCTTTTAACAACACATAATCTTAAGCAAATCTAAATATTCTTACGATAGCTTTCTTATTTGTTTAAAAATTTTAGTATTTAGTTTGTACTTTTGGAAATTAACAGAGTTTTGTCAAACATCCACCGCCCCATAACAGGTACAATTTTAAGACGGCATCACATTTTTCCAATGGTTCTGCAGATTTTTCCAAGTTTAGGGAAGCAGATTTAGATTTTACTTATATATTATTGTGCAACAATTATGGATTATTGCAGACATATTTAATGTGATCAGGTCTTTACTCCTGTCTATCAACAGGTACGTGTCTGTACACTTCAAATAAGTTCACCTCCATCGTGTACCAGTGTAACTGAAGGAAAAATAGGGTGGGAAAAGAGGGGTCCTTAGCTCAGAATTGTACCCTCCCTAAGGGATAGGAAGGTAGTCATTTCAAAGCATCCCTTGAGTCTTTTTGTACCCAAATGATGAGCATTCAGGGCCTGAAAGCTTTGTTGACTAGAGAGGATTTACCAGTAGTAGATCTTTTTAGGTACCAGAGATATTTCTGCATGTTTCTTTCTTAATTTCACTCTGTGTGCTGTTTAGTGCAGTAGCCACAACCACTGCACTTACTGAACACTCAAAATACGCCTAGTCCTAATTGAGATGTGTTATAAATGTAAAATACATATCAGATTTTGAAGACATATATACATGCACACAAATAAATATAAATTATATTATTAATAATTTTAATGGTGATTATACGATCAAATAATTTTTTATATATTGGGTTAAATAAAACATATTTATTAATACAAGTGGATTTCTTTTACTTTTTTAAATGTGGCTACTCAAAACATTAGAAATTCATTTGTGGTTCACATTAAGTTTCTTTTGGGCACTGGTGATGTAGATTCAGGAGGCATTGTCTTTGATAATTATTTTTGTCACTGGGATATAGGTAGGATGAATCATTACATGGCAATAATGAGGAGTAGCAGGGAGTTTGAGATCACCGCAAGCCCAGTGTGTACGGCTTTCCTGGACTGTTCTGTTGAAGCCCTCCCTTGCATTTTGCCACAATTTGCCCATCTTCTTCCCCACTCTCAGGCACCGTGGTTATTCTTAGATGCCATAATTTAGGGTGATGCATAATTTTAGGGTGATGCATGACCCACCAATGCTGAGAGCAAGGACAAGTCTCAACCCTTAACAAATGTGCCAGTTCAATTAACTTGCATAACGATTTATGAAGTTATAGTCCTTATTTACAGATGAGAAAAGTGAGGTACAATGAAGCTAATAAATTTGCTGGTAAAAAAAAAAAAAAATTACAATTGACGCAGCCTGGCCTTTGAGTCTGAGCAAATATTTTTGGCAATTCAAGTGAAGCTGGTTCTTTGCCTTCTGCCCAGAAATTTCGAAATTCTTGCTTCGTTATGCACAATTTGGCATATGTGGCCCTACTGGTTGGAGTCTTTGTCATCCCACGTCTGTCCTGATGCTTGTCTTTGTACAACCACATGACAAAAAGGAGAAAAAAAAAACTTAAGGGGCCCTCAGGAGATGGCAGGGTGTGTAGCATTTTGTTTCTTACCATTACACTGATAACAAATTCATGGGAGAAATACTATCACTATGTAATAGAGGCAACAGAGTCACAGACCCCAAATGCCATTTATGAGGTCACGTATCTGTTTGGGAGCAGAAAAGGAATACCACCAGGCACGGATTCCATAGCTTAGAGTGCCAGCTGTGTCTCACACTTACATACATCATGTGAGGCTCTTCTGCATTCTTTGTCCCGGGACCTGGCCTCTACAAGGGCTCACATTTCCATCAGTTTGCATGACCATAGCTGTGCCTACTGCATACGCATAATTACCACACTGACCCTAGGCATGCCAAGGAGACCTGGCTGCCCTTCTGGACAGCGTGGCATTGTACTGTCCAGTAATGTTGGAAACACCTCTCTCACCACACTTATGTCACTCTTTTTCTTTAGGTTTTGAAAAGGAATCATCCATAGTCTTATTTTATTGTGAGCACAAATGATTGTCTCTGGTCAAAAACCTATGTAGCTTACAGAAACAAAACAAAACAAAACACAATCTGTAATTAATATCACCAGGTAGATAAAAGAAAGATGAAGGTCAGGGAGTTCTGTTTCCTATCTGCTAAATAGGGAAATAATAAATGCTTTCCACACATGGAAAGATGGAAAAATTGAGGCTATTAGAAAAGAAATTATTAGTGGATCAAAAATAGTTAAAAGAAATGTGAGCATTCAGAACTTGACTGGAGAGCAAACTAATCAGCCAATGAAACCCTTTTGAGTTAATAATGAATGTCTCATCTCAACTTGAAACAAATCTGTCTGCTCTATTGGAAACATATAATATCAAAGGCGAGGAAAGCTGTCCCAGAAAGGCATGGTAGTATTTGAACATCAATTTGACAGGTAGTGTAATTTTCTTACTAAGGACCGTGAATATCATATTGAAGCCTACTATAGAAATACTACTCAACTTCTCCAGCATAAGTCATCTGAATAGGAAAAGTTTCAGCACAAGTCAGAGGAGATCTAGGGAAAAAGGCTGAGGCTGATGAATTTCATTTATGACCAAAAAACCATGACCTTGACTTATTTCCATTTAATACTAATCTATTATCTCTAAACCAGGAGCAAGTGAAACTGAAATCAGTCATAAGCTGGAGTTATTTCTGCTCCAGATTTACTCTAAGTAGTGCTATGTCATCCGAATACATTTGTATGCAAGTGACAAGAGTCAGGAAATGTTCAGTTCTGATCTGTGCTTTTTCTCCTATTTTAAGTACCAGGCAAAGATCATAGTGGTTTGAACACCTGTGTTTCCAGCATATAGCAAGTGACATGCATGTTGAAGATGTGAAAAACATTTTATTAATCTTATTCCACTGCTAGCTTCATAATATATTCAGAAGGCAGCTTTTCATTATCTATATAGAAAAAAATTTTTGAGAAGTGTCAAGCCAATATTTCATTCATTTTAAAGTCTGTTTTCCTGAAGGTATCCCAGAAGTGGGTTACTGTGCCAAGTGTGGGAAGGTTTCAACTGGTTATGCATTCTATTTCAATGTGACTTACCAGAATCACATGGAGAAAACATAGAATGGGGAAAACAGCATAAACTTTGATGACATCCCAGTCCTCCAATGGTCTCTGGATTCAGGTTTGGTTATAACTCAGAAGTGATCAGGCAAACTTCTTTAAATAGTTTCTGAGGCTTCCAAATCTTGAGTGAAACTTTATTCTGGTAGGACAAACATATAAATGTTTTGAATGGAACTATAAATCATTATATACTTTCATGCATATTTAGACAGATTTAGTTCACAAGAAGAAACATATGTCACAGATCAGTGGGCTATTGGTTGTTTAATAAGTACAGTGGTACTTTTTTTTTCTAAAAATCAATATTTTGAAATTGAATTTCAGATTCAAACCTGCATTTCTACTTTATCTTGAAGAAATTTAAAGATATGACAACACGAGACCCAAAGTTTCTCATTATAGTAATAATTTACAGGATCTTAGTATATAAGACCTCCTTGAATCTCCATTCAATTGTCCACAGCCCCACAACTCCCCATCCAGCCCATTGGCCAGTGTCACTAATTTTTGTGACCTGATAAACTCTTGTATTTCATGTGATCTCGATGTAGAGAGGTCATGAAATTTATGAAAATCCCCCATCTTAGAACAAAACTGATGAAGTATAAACTTTATGAATGAATTCCCTGCTCATACTGCAAAAAAACACAGTTAGGAAAATTGAAACTAGTCTTCAGTTTATAGTTTTCCGCTTCCACAGGGTCCAGCAATGTTTTTAGTTTGTCTAAAAAACTCTCTTTCACATTTTCTAGAAAAGCAAGCATACTCCCAGCATGTAGCCTATTCTTTCATTCCCTTCTCCCATGCTCCCGTCTTTAAGGAGAAAATAAAGACCATCATGGAAGAACTCCCTCGATTTACCATCCCCCAGCTTGTGTATGTTCCTAGTTTACTGCTCCCCTTCACAGTTCTGAAGTGAAGATTGGGCAACCCTCTGAAGACTTTTTTTAGCCTCTAAATTCTCATCAGGCACTTGACACTATTGTGCCTGTCTCCTAATAGCACAATTAAAAGACCAGGTGGTATAAATAAGCACAACAACTGGCAAAGAAATGCACTTTCCTTTATGGTGCCACCTATGTCCCTGCGGCTGCCTCAGAGAAGGAAGGTTTTTAATCCTGTCTACTTTGACTATTTAGTGTTTTCTTCCTAATCTACTTTGTTTGATCTGTCACCTCCTTGAACTCCTGAAATATGAGGGTTCCATTGTGTTTAGACCTTTTCTAATGCCATTCTATGTATTTCACCAAGTTTACCCTGGCCTTCTCCACTTTCTGCTTGTTGATGTCTCCATATCTATACATCAAACTTCCTTCTTCCTGCGCTGATCATAAAATTTACACATCCCCATTCATCCTCCACCCTACTGCCTAAGATACATTCCTCAAAGCAAAATTAATCTGTTAAAACATGTTTTGACTTTGTGCTATTACAGGACTGATCCAAAATTCTTTAGATCGCTATACAGAGACCTTTACAATAGATGTATCACCATTTTCTGCATCATCTTCTACTGCTGTCAGCACACCCTGTGCTTCTGCTACACTGAATTTCTTACCCTGTCCCAAGTTAGTCCAGCTCCCGTCACAGTTCTGCGTCTTTCGCAAGCTGTTCTTTCTTCTCGGCATCTAATTTCTCTCCTGAATCCTAACATGAATATTCCCCTTCTTTCTTTAAGATCTAGGTTAGATTATACCTCACTGTGAAAACTTCCTTGTAGCCACACAATTAATGCAGCTTCTCGGGTCTCTGGGTTTTCAAAATAATTCGGTTTATTTATATTACTCTCCTGTCCCTATTCTCTCTCACATTCAAAATAAATAGACCCACACACGACATTTCAAGATTCCTTAAGGGCAGGGATAATGTTTCACATGTGAATTTTAAACACCTACCACTGTACCTATTGTATGCCAGGATAGAAGTAGTTATAATTCAGTTCAACAAAAATTTAATTTCTCCTGACTTTAGCACGAATCCTCTAAATCCCCACAACAACCATACAAGTTAGGAATTATTAATAAAAGTAGACAAAAATTAGGTTCAGCAATGGCATTAGTTTAAAACTCGTAAATGGTAGAATTGGGATATTAACCTTCAAACTCCATGCTTTATCAAATACACTATTTATCACTATTTATAATTTCTTCAATAAGTAAATGTTTGTTAAATCAGTAAATGATGCATTAAACAAATACATGATAGCCAATAAATCTTTGCCAATTTTTACAGAGTTAACTATTAGGATAGCATGTACTACAATGCTCCTTAAAACTGTGAGATACTTCAGCATTAATCCATCTCTGCATCTAATTAAATTCATGTTCCTTTATTTTCCCAAATTAAAAACGAACTTGCCAGAGCTTACTTTCCAAAAAGAATCTGGTTTGCCAATTGAACAACATATTTCACCTTGCTTCTTCAAAAACATTCAAAGTTTTATAATTACACATTTTAATATATACTATGAAATTAAATGTAAAATACCCCAATTTAAAAATTAATGCCAGCTAATGCAAAGGTTTCTATTTATCATTCTAAGTGTCTTTTGAGGCTATTATTATCAGCATTATTTAAGTTTCAATTATTTTATTGTAAATCTGATCATTCAAAAATTCAAGCAATTATTAATAAAAAATAATTGCCAATTATTAGTTATGGGGGTTATTTTTTATAAGAAAAAAAAATTATTGTACTACATATTAATATTATCAAATCTGTTTTGCTAATCATTTAATATTTCTCATAGTTACAAGTACATTCCCCTTTTCAGCTGCATTATAAAATGCTAATAACAATATCATTAATTAGTAATACATATTCATTGAAATTTAGTGACTTAAAGACCTATCTAGTTTCATATTTATATTTTCCTTTGGGATACATATTTCACATCTAACATTACATTCAGCTATAGATAGAATAAAAACAGGCCTACGAGATCGTCTAGCTATCCCAGTGCTTTTATGACAAAGAAAATGAGGACAAGAAAGCACACGCATACTTTGCCCATCACGACCTAGCCAGTAGGATGACTGTGGACCAGAACTCAGTCTGCAGACTCCTTATGCAGTATATATTTTTTATTAAAATTAAAATCTATTTTCAAAAATGAAATGATAGAAAAATTATTTGATAATGACAGTTTACTGTCCTCCAGTTAAGGAATCTGTTTTCCTTCCTGAGATTACTTGTTAACTTTTACTGCCCTATTGCCAAATATATATCTAGAGATCAACTTCTTTAGTCCAATCTGCTTAAACAATTAGTTTGAGTAATTACATGACTAAATTACTGTTTGACAAGCGACTAATCAATTCGTGTTTCTATAACCAGTCAAACTGGTTGTTCATTTGCTTATAAGTAAACACATTCACTGGTTGAGGAAACATTTTATTCTTCATTCTGTTGATTTGTTGGTGATCTGATTCCACAGCCAATCATTGAGGATGTCATAATGAACTCGTGACAATTTTTTTCACATGGTAACAAATGACCACTTCAACTTAATTTTCATTTCTATTCTAAGTATTAATTCTGGCATCATGTTTCCAAAAAGGACAGTGTGTTCTGGGCTTTCTTTGCAGCCTGGGGATTCAGGCCTTGAGGAGACAGAAGAAACCTGGGGTAATAACGGCTCCCATGAAAAAGTAAACAGACAGAGAACAAACACAAATGAGAGCAAGAAAGTAAGAAAAGAGAACATGATGAACAGAAAGTACCATTACATAACTTTTAGATTTCCTTTAGTTATGCTGCTTTCCTCTAAACCTGAGAAACAATTCCAACTAGACGACCATTTGCTTCTATTTAAATGTTGATCTAATGGGTTATCTAATGTGTAAAGATTGGCTATGTTACGAAGGAGTCCATGCCAAAACAAAGGTATGTGTTACAGAAACTAAACACAAAGACCCAGCTAGTGAATTGTTGCTGAAAAAACGTCCAGAAATTGTTATTAGTGAGGAGTCAGTTCTCTCTACTCTAAGGCACCTCAGTTCCCCCCCTCCACCTCTTAATTTCAAAGGCTCCCTTCCCTGGAGACTATGTGAAAAATGAGTTCGAGGTGAATGAGAAGTGATTTAGCCACTTCTAAAGCTTATTTTCTCTGTTGCATCCAAATTGTCTCAAAAAGATTTTTTTTCCTAGGAAATAGATTTGGGTTTACTTTATGTAGAGGAGAAAATTCTGGGAAAAAATATGAGAAGGGGAAAAAAAAGAGCACACGTCAAAAGATAAAATAGTGCAGCTGAAGGATTCATTGCCTAGGTAACTTTTTTCTTCTCTCATTTTACTTTGCGATAAGTTCTCAATGGACTGATTCATTTAAACTATGATTTTTATTCATAGTTTTAAGCTGTTGGGCCTGATGTTGAAATCTCCCTTGTCACCAGTTAGACTTACTAGTTTTAATGATTTGGGTTTTAAATGAAGGTCATTATATAATATCCTGCATTGCATGCAGATTATAAAGTTCCTGCCGGCTTTGCCTTTTAATTAAATTATTCTTTCAAGTGGAATATAGGAGTAGAAAAGTCCATCTTCTTTTTATAGTGAAGAGGCTCTATAGCCAAACTTTCCTGTTTTATTACCAATGAACATTTAAAAATAATGTTCTTGAATAAACATTGATTGTGTCCAAAAGAATGATTTGTTTAATACATCTTTTTTTCTACCCCATTCAAATGCCCATATTGTACAGAAAATGTCATCCAACATGTTTTGCCCCTGATTTCTGACATCTCAGATGCACAATTAAACAAACCCACGAACAAACAAAGCAAGAAAGGCAGAGTTGTGGAGATGTGGCAGCTCAGGTTAGAAACAGAGGGCTGGACAGTGAATCTGCTGATCACCACTCCAGAAGAGGTGAGTAACCGGGAGTCTGAGGAAGAAGAGGAGGCTGGTTTACTAGAGGGAGGAGAAAGGTGGAAGGAGCTTCGTGAGGAAAGGCCCTTTGCTCTGGGCAGGAGGACATGTTCCTCTCATGGAGCAGCTGAGCTATCTAAGATGGGTGTCCGCTGCAAGGGGAAAAGGGCACAGAGTCATTGGCTCTGGCTGGAAGAACCTGAACGCAGCTCCTGGATCAGAACCCACCAATCCACCAGTCCCGAAGAGCCCAGAGTAGCAGCCAACTTGACAGAGGGGTGGGCGATTTCTGGGCAATGGCACCAATGTGCCCTGCCCAGGTTGGTTTCTCACTGTTAGTGTCACCTCCACTGGCTGGAAGATCTGAAAGCCATGTGTGAGTTAGAGAAAAATGACAAATGACAATTCTCAGGTTAGAAATTGAACACAAAAAGTGAAACAGGTAATCATGATACCAGGAACAGTCCATCCAGGAAGTCACACTTCAGGGCCAAGGAATTAAAAAAAAAAAAAAAAAAAACCCAAATATCAAAAATAGACTCATCGTCTTAAAATGATGAGTTCTAAGTGGTCTTCCTTAAGTGGTCTTGAAGGAAGGCTCCACAGAGAGTGAGGAAAGTGCATTTATTTCTACAGGATAGAAGGAACAGCAGGGAAGTCCAGTCTTTGTTCTTTCTTATCTGTGGCAGCCTTGAACCGTGTTATAAATCTTGACCAGAAATGTCAGTAGATGACAGCTGAGTGTTTTTAAAATTTTCCATTTTCCATCCGGAACTCTAACCTCTCTGGATGGTCTCTTCTATTTGGAATAATAAACAGTTGTTGGATGGCATTTATAAGTCAGTGGTCTGATTAGACTAGCAACTTGTGAAGTCCCTGCAACTCCTTTAACTACCATTATCTGCTGAACCTTAGGATTGACAATCTGAGCTTCAGTCTGGAAGGTGTGTACTTCTGCATCCATTTGATGACAAATGACGCAGGGTCCCTTGTTTATTTGCTTGCTCTGAAATTTGATCCTGTTTTTCAGCACTCCTTTCTAGGTCTGATATAGAACTAATTGTTGGCAGATGTGGAAAGTATTTTGAGCCAAGATATAGTATTTGTTTGCACTGTCTGGTTTTTCAGCCTTAACCAATACCAGGTCATAGCAGCTGGTTTTTATCAAAGCTCTGTATACCATGGACCATCCACCTGACAAAACAAGATTTGCTCACGTGACCTTCATTTGAAAGCTTTAAAATACAGAAATTCCACCAAGGTAATAGAGAAATTATGTCCAAAAATTATAAATATAAAAATATACATTAATGAATTCACTTAATTTAATTTGCATGTATTTACATGTGAATGATTGTCTTGTAATACATAGGTAAAATGTGCCCTTTCAAAACATATACATTCAGATTTATCGTTTTGGCTTATCATACGCTTTAATTTTAAGTTTAGTCTAAAAATGATATTAAACCCTTATTCTTTATGTAGGTATCACTGACAAAACAAGGCTTACCAGTCATTTTTTTATCCTTAAGTGAGAAAGAGTGATCTCACATCAAAACTATAGCCAACGGTGTAAGTTAGATCCAGCACCCAAATTTTCGTATTAACATTCCTTTCTTTCCTGACAAGGCTTTCACTTTCCCCTTATATGCCAGAATCAGTACAGTGAATTATTTTCATGACCTTCCTCATTGTTTTAAATAAATAAAAGATTAGCATTTCAGCCTCCCTGTTTACATTAAATTACAAATTTCATAAGCCACAGTAGTATTTGTGTTTTCAACTTCCATGTATTTTTTTCCATGGGTGTCCGAGTTCATCTGATTTGTTTCAACTACTCCCCCAAATATTTCGAGAGCACTGCACTGTGGAGAAGTATTTATTTGAAGTAGCCGTGGATAATTTGCAAACTCTGTGATGATACAGTGGTCTTTCCTAATGAAACAGAAGGCCTTTCATTCTGCAGTCTACCTGACACTGCAGGAAATAAAATCTCAAAGAGACCCCAGCTTTTATTAAAATCATTTTAGTTTTGGATTATATCTGCTCTGTGGGTTGTAATGCATCTAACATGGTGTGATTCAAAGGCAATTTTTACCTGTTTTTATGCCTTCCGTGCAGTTCCAAGATACTTTATATGGTGCTGCAGAATGAACGTTGTCTGGACCTAAAAGCCTTACTAAACAATACATTTTTGAAAAGCTGTATGGTTAGAAAGCCACGAAGTAAAGAAAATCTCACCTTTCAGTTTTAAAAAAAGTTGAAAATAAATTTATTTGGGGAAGTTTAAAATAACTTTATAAGAGCAAAAATAACCACAAAATAAGTCAACTCTCTATTTTCTCAATGACATCCAATTAAGGATGCTTTTCAGTCAAAGTGAATATATAAACACTGAGAGATGTAGATGAGATAGTCAAATGCCTATTTACAATATTTTCAATAATTATCTCAGTTAGCACACAGATTATTATATACGGTAATAATTCTGGATATTGCTTTTTTCCACTCTTAAATAAAAAGTTTTGCTCAATTTTTTATATATGTCTTTGACCTCAATCTTGGTTATCAATAGAGAAACTTCTAAAGTTGTTCAATGCATTTTTTCCCAGAGAATGTAATTTTTATTTTCAACTGTGGTTGTTTGTGATATAACACATTTTTTATTCTTGTTATGAACTACATGGACTACCCCTGGACAGTATATCCCAAGAGACAGGAACCCATGAACTTGACATTAGGACATATTTTTCATTGTTATTTTGATCTCCAAACCACAAAGTAGAGCATCGTTTTTAAGGGATATTTAATAGGATTATTTATAACCAAATCCAACACCTATGGAGAAGTAAAGTGCGATTTCTGTTTCTGCTTTTGTAAGAATCCCATCAGTTAACCTCTAGGGTCATGCAAAGCTAGCATTGATTTCAACACTAATAAAATGAGTTGGCAAACGGAACATTGATGTTCAAAATAAGTTAACTGGGAGAACACCTCTAATATGAGCTATTTTGAAAGAGCTCAAATATAAAGCAACTAATTCTCTCCTTTTGAAAGATAACGGGAGAGAGGAACCTCTTCTTACATTCAGGCACACGTGGTGCATTCTTCCTCCAAAGTATTTAATTATCCAAGTGTTATTTTAAATGTCCTAATCATTACCAAGAAAAATTACCTCAAATTTGTTTCATATGTATCGATTTGTTAAATAAATAATACACTTTTATGTTCAATGCATATTTAAAAGGTATTAAAAATTTCTACCTTTTATTCTATCGTATCACAGTTCCCTATCTTGAAAGCAGTCAGTGATAGCAAGATGTGTGGATCACTCCAATGATATCTTATTCATCTACAAATATTATAGTTTAACAGTGCAGCTCATATATTGTTTTATACTATTGACTATGTGATAGAAACTTAAATAGCTTATTGTTTTGTTTTCTTTCCAAATTAAATGAAATTTGAAATAGCTTTTCCCACTATGAACATTACTTTAACTTCATGCACACATTTACTTTTTATATATGTCCTACTTGTATAAATTTAAAGCAGTAGTTGATCAGTTGCCTGTTATCATATAGTAACTGTTTATTTTAATTTATTTGAAGATGTTTCTCTTAACTAGAATGGTTTATGAGCATGGAGAAAGTGTAGCAAAGAGAATTAATATGCCACTCGTATGTTGAGCAAATAAACAGTTAAATTACTTATCCATTCTTTCCTTATACTTTATTGTTTTAGTTTAGATTACTATGAGGGTGCAGAGTTTGCATTTGTAAGATTAAAATCTGAGCTGTACCTGTGTCCTTCACACAAGAAGCGTGCCATTAACTCTTTATAGAAATAGTGTAATAATAGTACCATTTCAAGACATATACACTTTGAAATAAGATCTTTTCCTTTTGAAGTTTAATTTCACATATTTTTTTATTTCAGATTAAAATCAGGGTATATATTATTAGGTAAAATTATTTATTTATTTATTTAACTTATTTTGAAGTAGAGTCTTACTTTGTTGCTCTGGGTAGAGTGCCATGGAGTCAAGCTCACAGCAACCGCAAACTCCTGGGCTCAACAATCCTCTTACCTCACCCTCCTGAGTAGCTAGGACTGTAGGCATGTGCCACCACTGCTGGCTGATTTTTCCATTTTTAGTAGAGACAGGGTCTCAGTCTTGCTCAGGCTGGTCTTGAATTCCTGGACTTGGGTGATCCACCTGCCATGGCTTGCCAGAGTACTAGGTTGATAGGGAAGAACCACCACACCTGGCCACATTGTTTGCATGTGTAAGGTAAAGCCCTGGTTGTAGCTGTGTCCTTCACCCACACATTGTTACTTACTGCTGGGTAGAAACCCACAACCCCCATTCTGCACTTCCCCTGAATTTAACTTAATTTTCTCTGAGTGCATTGTTGTTAATCTACAATTTTCAAATTAGGATTGAGTAAATATGCTGCTTGTTTTTCTATTATTGTGATACTTTACTTAAAAGAGTGTTCTGCCAATCCGTCCAAGTTGTAATAAAGGATACAAACTCTTCATATTTTTTATGGCTGAATAATATTCCGTAGTATACGTGTACCACAGTTTATTAATCTATTCATTGAAGGGCACTTGGGTGGTTTCCACGCCTTTGCAACTGTAAATTGCAACTATAAACATTTGAGTGCATTTGTCCTTATGGTAAAATAACTTTTTATTTGGAGTAGATACTTAGTAATAGGATTGCAAGATCAAATGGAAGGTCTACTTTTAGTTCTTTGAGGACTCTCCATCCTTCTTTCCATAAAAGTTTATTACAAGTTTAATGAATGTTTGATGCAGATATTTTAAGAAACACACTCATGATCAAAGAAAATATAAGCCCATATACAATCCCACCTTACAGATACACTGTTGAGGGGTGCGTGAACATTGTGGTATGCCTCTAGCCTTCCACTGTTTACTGAGTTGAGTGAGGCTTTGGTCATGTTTCTGGAACCTCTGATTTATCAGCTTCAGAACCTCTGACTTAACCAGCTTTACTCCCACCTGCCATTGCTCTTCCTTAGTTCTCATGCATGTGAAGGCTGAAACTGTCCCCTTTTTCTGCCATATACCAACCATGAAGTTTGGAGCTCTTTCCCACTAGTAAGTGAGAGCTGAGCTTGTGTCCAGGACATCCAAATCTCTGCAGGTTGCATCTTTCCTTCTGATCTAGGACCAAAGCTGACTAGTCCCCTAGTCATTCCAGCTGTCTGCTGGGCTGTCGCTTCTCCAGCTGGCCCTTAGGTCCTTGCAACTTCCTTTCAGTTACCTCTGAATCCGCCACATAACCTTGGATGAATTTGTTTTGTGACTTGTTCACTTATCTAATGTTGAGACTTCTTGCCACTGCCTAGAAACCATATTCCCATGTCTTGCCACCTGAGCTTGGGCTGACAAGACTTTTTAATATTAACCTACTAGGAACTAGAACTTTTGTATATTAGTTTTTATTTTGTGATTTGAACTCTCCCAACCCTCTGCGTCTCTTTTCCCTAATGTCTAGTCTTAAGAGTCTAAGTCAAATTCTCTTTGAATGGGACCTTCAAAGACTCATGGTAGCTATGGCAATAAAAAATACCAGTAAGCATCATGGTCCCTGCTTTGGTATTTACTGTTATGGCCCATAGACACCTACCTTGATCAGGCAGGGGATGCAGTCTGCCCTAGACTGTAAGCAATCCTAACATGAATCCCTGTCCATCTGTTTATTCTAAAGCTGAAAGTCAATGACTCCAATTTTTGGCTTACCGTGGCAAGTTCCTATATGGTGCAAATGTTACATTCTCTGATGCTAGGTCCCGTAGGACAATTCCAGAATTTGTGAGTTTAGCCTCCAAGGAAGATACTGGTTTACAAAAGAAGTGGAATGACCTTTGGAGATAGAAGCATAAACTTTCTGTGCTTTCTGAACATATATGCTTTCTGAACATATATCATGGATCTCTGTAAGATCATAATGGACAAATTCAAAAGGACAGTTGAGGGGCTGCTGAAGGAATTCCTCAAGCATCTGGCCAACTATGACATCAGGCACAAAGCCTCTGTTTGCATTGTTAGCTCATTTGGAACTGATGTAGCCATTCTCATTCAAACTAACTATCCTGTTTTATTTATTCTAGTCCTTATTTTCCATTTTACCTCTTTCAAATAAATTCTGCTTATTTCTCCCTCTTTTGTAACTTCTGCCTAGTCATCCACAGCTAAAAATTCTGTTTGTGCCTCTGTCTGGCTGCATGGCTAAGTCTCAACATAATCCATTGCGTTTGATTGTCTGATTGTAACACCTGCACGCTCCTTAACAGAGTCTGACTCTGTTAAAACTTTCTGAGCATTCAGGGTACAGGTATGCCTTAATACTCTTCGTCGTCAGCATTTAGAGGTAATTTAACCAACTGATGAAAATAAGCATAATGGAGGAAAAATAAAACTTTATCAAAAATATTAGGCCTTTTCTTTTAAAACTACCACTTTTTTCAGATGATTCCTTAGTTTATGTAGTTCCAAATTAATAATTCTCTTAGTCAACCGTATTAATGTTAATGCAGCAGAAGCCGGAACTGTCAGAATATGAAATAGTTATGTGAAACTAAGTTCTTCAAAAAAATCAGATATTTTGATTGTTTTTCATAAATATGTAGACAGAGGGAGACTTGGGCTTTTAAAAAAATAAAATGTAGAGATGTTTTCATAGCAATCAATAGAAATTAAGAATTCTCAGCACTTTTTTTTTTTTATCCACTTTGATGAAATTCTGCTAGGTCAGAAGTTCTACTCTGAATGAGAAGACATTCTAAGCGTTCAGAGGCCTGACCTGCTAGATAATTTGTTCCTTTGCTGTTTAGTCCAGGGTCCATAAAAAATTGATGTTCTCTTCTCAGGTAACATGCTTATTTTTATCTACATGAAACTCATTGATCTCCTTCCAATTTGGTGTTAGCCTCTTCATTCCACTATCGTTCCCGAGGTAACGAATGATATTTTCATAGGCATGGCTAGTAATCAATATAGACAAGCTGTGCTCATTGATCTGAGGAAGACCTTTGATCTGGAAAATCACCAATTATAGCTATTTAAAGTAGGTTCAATTGGATTAGGAAGGACAAAAATGAACTAGTATCTACAATATTCTTTCACAGTTTTAAAAGCTAGAAAGACACAAAATTAAATATGAGACCTCTTAAAGAATAGGGTTAATTTTCATTCTTTCAATTTTAAATGAAGATTTTCTTGCACATTCGACTTTGTCTCTAAATTTTTTATGGCTGTGTAATGTGATGTTCTTATAAGGGACATCCCAGGTACAAAGTAATTGACGATTTGCAGTGAGTTTCTGACAACCTTCAAATCCTAATTAATAAAAATAGATTCAGCTTAAATATTGATATGCTAAGCATTAGTCTTATTTTAACTGAAAAAGGTGGACTCCTGGTCTCAGCAAATTAAGTCTTTACGTATGCAGGCTACCTGGTTGATTGATCAATTACATTTTCATGTGAAATTTCTAGTTACTTTTATTTTCAGGCTATGAACAAATTTGAATTAGAAACGAGGACATAGATTGTTTCTTACCTTCATGAGATAAATTACCCTCCAGGGTACAATCGATATTATTTAACACACAATAGTCTATACTGCTTCTGAACACCATGTATCATGAAATATATTGAAGGAAAAGGGGTAGGAGCCCAGTTATGCTTTTTTCCTCTGTCTGTTCTCTATATCCAGGGGGCTCTTGAATTCTGGTAGAAGAAGATCTATAATCCTAAAAGGCTGCACATTTAGTGGTTTATAGCACAGGCCATGGAGTAAAGGGATCTGAATTCAGATTCCAGCTCTATAACTTGTTAGCTGCATGATGTGAAAGAGTATTTTTTTTCTAGTGTCTTTGTGTGTGTTCACAACAATACCTACCTGAGAGGTGAAAGAAATTAGTAACTCATGACAACACCAAATTTGTTCAACATTACTGTGTAATAAGCAATGGTCCTAAAAACTTTAATTATTCTAAACACAATAGAACACAATTCTTTCTCTCCCCATTTTATCGATGAGGAAAACACCACAGAGGGTCTACCATTTACAAGCTGGCAAGTGACTGAGTTAGTACTGAGATACAAATAATGTCCTTTCAGAGCTTACTTTCTAAGCCACAGCGAGATTCACGCCCAAAAGGTCTTGAATAGAAACTAGCACACAGGAAGCTCTCCATAAATAATATTGAATGTGAACACATGTAAATAATGAATTCTCCAAATTCCAGGAACTAGTCCAACATTTTGGTGTAAAGAAAAATATCAAGCCCTATAACAATAGTTGATTTCTTTTGTGCAGGATTTAGAGCCCCACAGAAAGAGGCACAGGCTTTCTGCCTTTCAATGCTACCGTGGGCCACTCGGAGAGATGTCCAGCCTTTGCTGTCCTACCCATCCGCTTCCTCCTTTCTGGCTGCATACCTTCTTTTCCATCTCTGCCATTGGGGTAGATAACAGATAATTTTCAGAATATTGATTATATGCTTATTTTCATTCTTAGCATTCCTTCACCTTTTGGAGAAAACTTGACCCAACATTTTTATTAGAAAAGCATTCTCTTGCCATCTCCTAGTCTTTGTACCTCTCCAGGCTTTCCTCCAGGCTTCAGGGTTTTTACCATGTGACTTGTCAAAGCAGACACATTGCCTAGGCCAGTAAGAGGTTCAAGAGTGGGTATGTGACCCAATCATAGCTAATAAGATTTTGCTGGAATACAGAAAAAAAATCCATTTGTTGTTTTTTTTGTTATTGTTTTATGTTGGCCTTGAAGTTGTGAAGATGTAAAATCCGGGCTGCTTTATTATTGTGTAATAATAATAATTATTATTAGTGTGTAGCCTTCCCAAGACTGCAGTCAACACAGAGGAATCAGAGGTGGATACACTGGGATACACCGAGGCCTGTCTGTGGCTTTAAGTCTCTGCCTGAAGCTGTGGGTGGAGTGGAGCCAGTTGTCCTTCAGATGTTCCCACTGTGTGAAACAGTAAATTCTTGCTTAAGCCAGTGGGTTAAGGTTTCTTTTACTTACAACTGAAAGAGTTTTAACTGAGACAGTTTCTTTATGCTGAAGAAGAATATTTTTTAATAGTCAAAAAGATGAAATTATAAAATTGGCACATCCCTAATGAATTTGGGTAGTTTTGATCAGTACAAGTTGGAGTCCTATAGGCTAATTATGTAAGTAGTGATGATAATAGGAAATAAAATTATTCCTTCCTTCACCATACTTTTAACCAGAGCTTCTTTTAACAAGAATTTCTTCATATCAATCAGAAGTCCTTGGGGCTCCTGCCTGGCTTCTGGCTGCTTTTCTCCTGGGGTTCAAGTGGGAGTGGAAAAAGCACACTTTTATCCTTGGAGATTTTACATCTTGCTCATTCCCAGGGCTACCACTTGTAAGAGAATATCTTTCAAGTATATTAAATGTTCCTCTGGATGCTGCAGGCCACCCATTATCTAGAAAACATCATGCCGTTAAGCCAAGACAGTTTTCTTCCTGGCTACCCTCCCTGGTCCTGAATTCAGGATGATTTAGAAAATCTGCAGCAGTTTTAGGACATGGGCAGATGTAGAAAAACAATAAAGTCGGGAGTCCAATAATAGAGCATCAGAGAACTTGGCCTTGTTGTCGGGAGTCCAATAATAGAGCATCAGAGAACTTGGCCTTGTTAGTCATCCTGAAGAGAAAAGAAAAGCATACAAAATGTGACAATGATGTTTTTTGTACGTGGCAAAAAGTCAGGAGTCTGCCTGGGCTGTTTGTTGTCGCCCTTCAAAGGCCTGCTTCGTATCTCACCCCTGCTCCTGTCCTGGTGCCGACCCGACTTAGCAGAGCACTATCTCTGGTCTCTAACGTATGAAATTTACATTGTATTGCCAAATATGTGCCCAATAGTAACCTTCAAGAACATAGGCAATTTACTAACTATAAAGGCAAACCTCAGCCGTGTGGTCAGATAGAGAAGCTACATAATGACCTAAAGTCATTATATAGGGAGATAATCAAAAGTAAGATGGAAATTAAATATAGACACAGTGAAAAACTGCTTCACACCTGGGGAAGGCTGAGCAAAAGGGCCAACCCCCGAGGGGCCGGCTCCCAAATAGTGCTTTCTATAAGCAATATGCAATTATAATGGGCTCTTTTAAGTGCAGGTTAAGATTGGGGTTAGGGTTAGTGGTATTCTTTCTGAATCTCAGATGTGGGGCTCTTTTTAGTCACATACTCAAACATTTCAGCTTGGTGCACAATTTCTTTCCCAATTATGGGCTAAGCTACTTTGTCAGCATCAAGAATGTTTCCTTCCACATACCGTTCTCCCTGGCCGATGTGTTTTTGTCATTTTTCCATGTCATGCACTTACAAAGCTCCAAGCCTTTGCCTGCTATGCCAGACACAGTTGGTGATCTTCACAGTAATAACTTCCTGCATTTATGTTAGCAGAACCCTGATTTGTTCAGGAACCAGACAGGGATAATTTTCAGTGGAGGCTATGCCCTCTCGGGCCCAGGGTATCGATTATTCTAAACCAATCATTGCAATTCCGTTCTCTTCATCAGTGATGGTTTTAGAAATGGGTAAGTCATGATGAGCACTGGACAAGGGGAGAGGATTCTTGCGGAGTTTCTAAATTATTTAGGTTCATAGAGAGAGGGAGGAGACATGTGTTCTCCTGTTCAGCCAGTGGATATTGTACAGGTATATTTTGTTTCCAGATACTTTAACTATTCTGCAACCGTGAAAAAAGTCAAGTGAGGGCTAAAAGGTGATTTATTGAGAACAACAGAAGGAAGAGATGGGGGGGCTGTTCTTGCTGACAGCACTGGGTTAATAAATTATCATCTGGAAGTGCTCAAGTCCTGGGCATTTGATTCTGCAGGTGTGGTGGACATGGGTCTTCCCTTGTGATTATTCAGCAATTCAATACCCTTTCTATGCTAGGACATTCTCCTTATTACTCAGAGCCAGTCACACATTCTAAAACCCACAATTTCTAGATGTTCAGTTTCCCATTTTCCCTTGCAGTCTGGGTGTGGGAACGCAAGCTTACCTGCTCAGGTGTTAATAGGAGTCAATGACATGAAGCAACAGCAATGATGAGGCAGCACCATTGAGAAAGCGCCATGATGACTGGAGGGATTAGAGGTATTAGAACCGCAGTCTCTATATGTACTTTCAACTTTCTGCAATTTCTACTTCTACTGTCAGTGCAGCTGGCATTGCTGGAATCATTATCCCAGTTTTGGCTTTAGTGGTACAACTGGTGAAAGACATTCTGTCCATGCCCAGGGGGCGAGGACAATGGTGTCCTCACGGGAATGGTTTGGGAAGTTATTTCAGTTTTGCCCTTGACTGTTGAACATTCAAATCTATTTCTTTGACCATCCTGAGATTTTGAGAGCTATCCAGTTGAGGCATTTCCCCCTTAATTCTACTGGAATTAATTTCTATTACTTTAAAGTAAGAACCCAGAATTATAAAGATAATACATATTAATTTTTTTTAACTTTTTGCCTTGTCATGCAACTGGCTTTATTATTATTATTTTTTTCAGTTAAAATTATTCTTACAGATGTAGACATTCTGCTCCTTCAGCATGGGGAATCCCTTCTCCATCCTTGTCAGCAAAACAAAGGGGCTACTTGTTATACAAAATATAGGGTCTGTTGCAAATATATTTAAGAAATGCTATTGAAATAAAGTGAAATGTATTTTCTTATTCAACTCTTCTCAGAATGTTCTTATGAATTGCAAACTTCCAGGAAAGGCATTTCAGGAAGTTGGACCTTACTCTTTGGTTTGTTTTTTCTTTTTCTTTTCTTTCTTTCTTTCTTTCTTTTTTTTTTTTTTTAAGACAGAGCTTCAAGCTGTCACCTTGGGTGGAGTGCTGTGACATCACAACTCACAGCAACCTCCAACTCCTGAGCTTAAGCGATTCTCCTGCCTCCACCTCCCAAGTGGCTGGGACTACAAGCGCCCACCACAACGCCTGGCTATTTTTTGGTTGCAGCCATCACCGTTGTTTGGCAGGCTGGGGCTGGATTCAAACCCAGCAGCTCAGGGGTATGTGGCTGGCGCCTGAGCCGCTTAAGCCACAGGCGCCAAGCCCTTACTCTTTGTTTTAAAGTCAGATTTAAGGTCAAAATCTTATCAAATTTTGTAGGGAGGTACCACTTTGAAAAACGGCATATCATCTTTGTATGCTCAAAATAGGTTTCTTCCAGAGTTAAAATGGGGGACCGTTTCTCTGGTTTAGTACTAGAAGAGGTTATCAACTGTGAGCTATGTCATATACATTTAAAACCAAATTGATTACATTCAGGAACACAAGATCAAAAGTATGAGAAGTACCAAACCTCAATACTTGAATAAATTTGTTTATATCTTTTATATGTTCGGCTTGGAGTGGATGCTAGCTGAGTTTGAGTAATGGACAGAACCAGCCGTGTTATTTACAGCGTTTCTCTCTCTTTCTCCGTGTCCTCTCTCCCTCCATCCTCCCTTTTTCTCTCCTCACACCTGACAGTGAATCATGACTATCCATATGGGGCAGAAGCAAAACACATTCTCTTGGTGGTGTTGTGATCAAAAGATCTTTTGTCAGGGCCAATGGAAGGCAGGAAGAGCTTGTGAGGTCTAATTTGTGTGACTACTTTAGCACAAGGAGGTCTTTCTCCCCTTCAGAGAAAAAAAGAGAAAATCTGTTCACCATATTTCCATTGCAGTCTTATTTATAACCAATCAATCGGTGATATTTTTATGTTAGGTGCTTGAGGCTTTATATAATTGCCAGAAGTTTCTTGGGACACAGGCACCTTGGAGGGAAAAAGAGGACACTTGGAAAAATGGGGAATGGAGGCTTGGTGGCACCGATGGTAAAACTCTTATTTTATGAGCTCACCTTGAATCAGAAATAGATACTACAAAAATGGTTTAATCTATGAAGTGTGTCTGTAATTTTCATTAGTTCTTATTTTATTGATTTATTTTTTTTCCTCAGAGACTTGCTCGTTTGCCCCAGCTGGAGTGTACTGGTATCATGAGAGCTCACGGCAACCACAAGCTCTGGGGCTCAGGCGATGCTCCTGCCTCAGCCTCCCCAGTGACTGGGACTACAGATGCTTACTACTGTGCCCTGGCTATTTTCCCCCCATTTTTAGTACAGACTTGCTCTTGCACAGGATGGTCTCAAACTCCTGAGCTAAAGTAATTCTCTACCCTTGACCTCACTGAGTCTTAGGATTCCAGTCATGAACATTGTACCCCGACAGTTAGACATTTAGGGCTTTTCTTAGCTTTTATTTTTTGGAGGCAACTGATGCTTTTTACTCAGTGCTTATTTAAAGAGTCAAAAAATACCAAATTTATCTACTAATATCTCAAAATAAGTCTGTAATATCTGAAAGGCACATGCTGTTAAAATTACCAAGAATTGGAAACAAACTCCCTAGTTCTGGTAGGAAAAAAAAGTGATTTGTTATCAATTTTTAATTTCTCCACACACAGGTCACTAGGTTTACTTAAGTGATAGCATCTTAGACAGCAATTCTAATATATTTTTTGACACCGTGGAAGGATTATTTATTATAACCTTCTTTCACAAATGGGCTTATCTAACTAAGACTAAATGCTCCTGGTTATAACATGTCTTTAATGAGTTCTTTTATTTTATTCTAATTTTAAGACACTGCTTTCCCTGCCTTAACCTAGGGCTAAAATTGAGTATCGAAATCCCATTGTGGTTTCTGGTTCATCAGAAAACACACTGAGCTCCCCCAAAAGGATATTTCTCTACTTTTATAACAGAGAAGTGAGTCAATGCAAGGAAAGTAAAGCTTGCTGGTCTCTTTTAATTAGTAGAATGCAGAGCTGAGGTTTGCCAATGACATTGCAAGGGTGTTGCAACACTAAAGGTCTAAGGGTGAGGATTCGCTGCACAGGGAAGAAAGACAACATTTGCAATGCTCTTCATGTTGCTCTTTTTCCTTGACTCCCAACTCTAGGTCAGATTCTGGTTCAGAGTAGCTGCTTTCCTCCCATAGATCTGCTCTATTTGTCTTATCCTAATCTTTTTTCTATGTTGTGATGCAGCCTAGCCCTGGTCATGTGGCTTAGAGATTATGTGGGATAGTCACCATGTCCTGAAGCTTTTATCTGGTATTTTCTGACAAAAGATGGCACAAAAGACCCCCTGGGTAACGCAGCTAACTCTGTCCTTCATTGGATTCTGAAAACTGTGCTGCAAAAAAAAAAAAAAAAAAAAAAAAAAAAGATCTTATAGAGTATATTTCGTGAAATTCAGACCTATACCTTTCTTGCATATGAAGAACACCTTTTAAAATGTCTAGGAGCTTTACATCTGTTAAAAAAAAAAAAAAAAATAGCTTGGGACCACCTTTCCCCTAATTTTCCCCTTTATGTATCATCATGACTTCAAAGCAGTAGCTATAGTGTAAATCAGGATGCTTAATAATCTTTGCAGGAGAACTATAATTTCTTGCTTAATGTTTGTGTTGGTTAATAATATAGTAATAATAATTGTTACTAGAACTGGGATTTAAAATCTTCTCCACTTTTTCCTAAAATAAGTTCTTTTATTATTTATTATCTAGGAAAAGACCAGGAAAAAAAGGTAAATACCATAATGTGAAAATGAAGAAAAGATATTGCCTTCTTGTAGAGCCCCATTGATTTAAAATGCATCATTGACAGTATCACCATCATTCAAAGTACTGTACCTTATTCAGGTGGCAGGAACTATTTGCAAATGCAGAGCTCATCAGAGAAGGCTTCTTTTATTTTACTTTCAGTTCCACAAAACTCTTCTGTTCCATTAAAACAAAGAATTAGAAAAATTATTTAAAAAAAACAGCCTGAAGCTGCCTCTTTTGTTCTTTAACATAAGCGCTTCCATTGAGGGTTTCAAATGGAATTTATTCATATGACAGATGTGTGAGATTGGACAGCTCCCATTTTGAAAAGTTACGTATTCTTCATTAGTCTTCTGCCCATACTTCTGAAGGTTTTAATTGGTGCATTGCTTAGGCTATATTGGATGGTATCTGATCAGAGTAGCTCTAATTCAAACCTTTTGGTTTCTTTCTCGCACTGGGGCTGCTTTCAAGATGACCTACTATATTTATCCTAGACTGTTCCTTTTAAAGTTATTTTAAAAGGTATTTCTGCTTTTCCCTTTATGTTGTTTGTTTATGTAAGTTCAATTAAATTAATAGAAAAACACATGGGTTCCTTGAAATAAAATAACGATGATGTTAGAAAGTATCTATTTACAAAATGTTCCTTTGATTCTGAAAAATTTGTTTATGAAAACTTATAATGTATAGTTCATACATATAAACAACACACATGCATAATAAAGGTATCTGACTTATATAGTATATACTTACTTTACAGAAGTGAAAATCAGAGTAGTATGCCCTTATTTAACATTTTAATGAAAAAATAATAAGAACAAGCTATTCCTTTATTACATGGTATTATCTTATTTATTTATTTATTTATTTATTTATTTATTTATTATTGTTGGGGATTCATTGAGGGTACAATAAGCCAGGTTACACTGATTGCATTTGTTAGGTACAGTCCCTCTTGCAATCATGTCTTGCCCCCAGAAGGTGTGGCACACACCAAGGCCCCACCTTCCTCCCTCCTTCCCTCTCTCTGCTTTTTCTCCCCCCCATGACCTTAATTATCGTTAATTGTCCTCATATCAAAATTGAGTACATAGGATTCATGCTTCTCCATTCTTGTGATGCTTTACTAAAAATAATGTCGTCCACTTCCATCCAAGTTAATACAAAGGATGTAAAGTCTCCATTTTTTTTAAATGGATGAATAGTATTCCATGATGTACATATACCACAGCTTGTTAATCTTTTCCTGGGTTGGTGGGCACTTAGGCTGTTTCCACATTTTAGTGATTATAAATTGAGCTGCAATAAACAGTCTAGTGCAAGTGTCTTTATGATAAAAGAATTTATCTAATGGAGGGATTAGAAAACTATGGGTGGTACTTGTGGCTCAGTGGGTAGGACGCAGGCCCCATATACCGGGTGGTGGGTTCAAACCAGGCCCTGGCCAAACTGCAACAAAAAAATAGCCGGGTGTTGTGGTGGGCACCTATAGTTCCAGCTACTCGGGAGGCTGAGGCAAGGGAATCGCCTAAGCCCAAGATGTGGAGGCTGCTGTGAGCTGTGACGCCACAAGCACTCTACCGAGGGCGACAAAGTAAGACTCTGTCTCTAAAAGAAAAAAAAGAAAGAAAGAAAAGGAAGAAACTAAGGCCCACTGGCCTATGACCCCTTTTTGAAAATGCAGTTTTATTAGAACACACCCATTCATTTTATGTCTATTCATTTATACATTGTCTGCAGCTGTGCTTGCCTACAAAGACAGAATCAGTAGTTGCAACAGAGACTATATAGCTTACAAAGCCTAAAATGTTTATTCTCTGGCCATTTAAGGAAAAACTTTGCTGACCTCTGATCTGACACATATATGGGCAAACCAGTATTCCCCCAATTTAGAGGCTAAATGTGGTAGCTGTCACATCTTCTAAGAACAAATTATAAACTACTTCATTTTCAGATAACCAAGTATAAGACTCAACAATTAGAGCCACTATGTACAAAGAAAAGAATATAATACCTCAAAATGCTTAGCATTGTTTTTATAAACCTCCACCACTTGAGCTGTAGTGTATGAAAAAATCGATTAGACACTGAAGGAGTATTTCATCATCTCTGCAAAAGTTCTAACTTCATACAGTGAAGAGCAGAAAGTGTTAGCCTTTTTACACCACACCATCCACATGTATACTTTATTCTAATAAGGAACGGCAACAGGTCCTGTGTGCACTAACAGAATTCTATAGACTGCTCTTCCTTAAAGGTCTCTAGAGTGATGAGTCTAGGAAAACAAGAAAAAGTGAGGGCATTTTTCAGTTATTCTTCCTGGTTTGAGACCTTGTGATGATTCTGTGTTTATTTCACAATATCTGTTTATTGTAAATTTGTATTTCATTGAGAGTTGTGTACAGCACCACTAAAATAATCTTTCTGTATTCATCTGTCCTGCAAACAGTGACCTCACCCTTGAAAGACTGGCTCCACTAATTATGATTTGACACACTCTGGGAGGCTGAGGCAGGTGGATTGCTTGAGCTGAACGTGAGCAAGAGCGAGATCCCATCTCTACTAAACAAATAACTGGGTGTTGTGGCGGGCACCTATAGTCCCAGCTACTTGGGAGACTGAGGCAAGAGAATTGCTTGACCCCAAGAGTTTAAGGTTGCTGTAAGCTACGGCACCATGGCACTCTGCCCAAGGTGACGGAGTGAGATTCTGTCTCAAAAATAAATAATAATAAATATACAATAAATAAATTATTTATTCATTTATAATAAATAATAATAATGATTTTGCCTTTGTTTTCTGTCACTGATTATCTTTATTTCCACTCCCTTTCATCCAGTGTTTTGAACTGTATTGTTCAGAATTATTCAGGTGTATTTTAATTCTAAGAGCCATTGATCTTCATATGGTGCACTTCATATCTATCTGTTGACAAACATAATTGTTCTTTTTATTTTTTTTTTTATAATTGTTCTTTTTAAAAGGAAATCCTCCGTCTATCAGGCATCTATGTCTCCAGTGAGAGCGTAATAGTTGCAAAAATATGATATTGATATTTTCAATATATAACAGTCTGCCTTGGTTAAAGATCTAATCTCTAAATCTTTGACCTCATAACCTTTTACCCCAACTTTCAGTCTGTGTTCCATTTAAAAATATAAATATTATTAATGCATATAGGAAAGATCACCTCTGTTTGAAAAAAAGGGACGGGGGGGTGGGAGGTGAGCTGAGGGAGGGTGATTGGTGGGATTACACCTGTGGTGCATCTTAAAAGGGTATATATGAAACTTAGTAAATGTAGAATGTAAATGTCTTAGCACAATAACTTAGAAAATGCCGGGAAGGCTATGTTAACCAGTCTGATGAAAATGTGTCAAACGGTCTATAAAACAAGTGTATGGTGCCCCATGATCACATTAGTGTACACAGCTTTGATTTAATAAAAATAAAACAAAATAATAACTTTAGCATCTTCCCATGGGGAAAAAAAAGAAAAGAAAATTGCATAAAAAATAACTCCAGAGGACTGGAAAAAGGCCTAGGCTGGAATCATTGCATAAGGATTAGATCTGTATTACATTAACTACAGAAAGAGGTAATTTTTTTACGTTAACATGTAAAGAGTTATTGAAGAGATTTATAAACAACACAGATGTGAGCCAGTAAATGACACTCACGTTGAAATATCTTGTCTCCACTATTGTCTTTCTGAATTTTAGGTATCTTACTAGTAGTTAACTATCAATACAGTCAAGTGATTAAAACAAAATAAAGGCTTTTCATATGCTATGGAAAACTGAGAAATCTGATCATTTGAGTCCAGAAGTCTAATTTCCATCCTGTTACATATCTCCTGAAATGACCAAAGGAATATAAAAATAGACACTAATATGCATCAGTTAAAAGACCAGAGAACGGTTATCATTCCCATTGTCAGAAATAGCAAAGTAGTTCTGCTAGACTTAGTGCAGATGAAATGACAAGATGTCGAAGGCTGGTTCAAAATTTCCCTCTGGAGAAAGCAGTTCAGACTCTCAAGAAGTAATCAGAGGCTGGCCTGGCATACCACTGACACCTTTTTAATTGGAAGCATGAACACGAGAGGCAAGGAGAATCTATTGGGTAAAGGGGAGTTTAAATTTGGTACCACTTTTACGGCTGCAGATAGAGAACACTTTTAATTGGTTGCTTGTGGGAGGCCCCCAAATTTCTTTTTATCCTTACAGAAATAATAATAGTCATATTTGCAGGGACATTATTATGTGCCTGTTACTTTTCTAAATGCCTAACATGAACTATAACATATAGTGCTCCTCTTGCCCTGGAAGTAGGTATAGTTACTAAATCAATTTCATAGCTGAGTAAACTAAGATACAGAAAGCTTAAAGCAACTTCTCCAAGGTTAGATAAGTGAAAGAACCAACGTTTGCATCTTGGCAACCTGGCTCAAGATGATTCTCTCAGATGCGATTCTATTGATGTATAGTCTCCTAAAATGTCAAGTGTCACCAGCTATCCTGGCTTCCTGACAATACACAAGGAATTCAGCTGAATATGGAATACGGTATGTCTAAGTTTGGCAGATGTAGCAAACGAAGTACAGTATGCCCAGTTACATTTGAATTTCAAGCTAACAATAAATGTTTGTTCTTTTTTTTTTCTTTTGTATTCCAATTGCATTGTTTTGTGCAATATTTGGGCACTTACCTAAACTAAAATATAATCATCATTTATCTGAAATTTAGACTTAAATGGACATTCTATATTTCATCTGTCCTCTCTGGGCTGGCTCCTTCATGACAAGGAGGCAGCTAGAAGGAGGCCCAGCAGCAGCCTCACAACATACCCGACCTGGATTCTGGGTAGAAAAACCTGAGCACTTTACCCTGATGCTCCAGCTTTCACAAATACTGGAGAAACTGTAGGAAGAACTGCTTCCTGTGCTGAGAAACAGCAGAACTTGAGTTTGCCTTTTTCTTCTTTCACAAAGCAAAGCGAGGTTTCTACATTGCTAGTGAAAATTTGCATTTACCAGCCCTCCAGCTGAGTATCACAAAGCAGAAACCTGAGACCAGATGAGGAAATAACACAGGAGTCTAAACCCAAAAGCTGTTTTTCTGAATTTCTCCTTCTTTCAGGAATAAGTGAATAAATAAAAACCCAAGTGAAGACTGTGAAGAGATTCAGATATGTAGAGCGTACAGTAGAAAGTATGTACTTTGTTTTTGCTTTTTAAAATATCTAATAGAAGTATTTGATAGACTCTATTTTAAACTACCCAAAATCCAAAAAAATTGGGTGTTAATTGATTATCTGCTGTGAGTGTGATATAGACTGAAACAATAGTACTGCTATCGAGGAAACTGTAAAAAATAAATTCTAGTGAAATAAATGCAAACAGAGGCATTAATAAGTGTTGTGGAATGAATAAATGAATAAATAAATCCAACCAAGCCAAAGGAGAAAGAATAACTTTTCATGTGAAAAGGGGCTGGAGTAGGAAAAATTGATACTCTACCCATTCCAACCTCCTCCACTGTGCTTTTAGCTGTTTTTAGGTAGAAAGCCAAAAAAACAAACACACCCACACACAAAAACAAAAACAAAACAAAAAACCATTTCCCAGAGTCATATGCGCATTAAATTATGGAGGTAATTTAGGCTTCACCAACTAGATGGCATCAGGTGATATTCAAGGACATAAATGTGGCATCTTCCATCTATTGCAGACAAGCCCGTAAGAACCACATGCACTGTTTTGCGGGCACATTAGTAGACTCCTTAGTGTCTGGACAATCTTGTGAGTGTCGAGAGGCAGGGTGTGGTGTATTCATTTTATTCAGGCCTTCCAAGAGTTCTAGAAGCCACTTAAGAATCTGTAACAAATCCCTTTGGCTTTCACTGCCTGGAGGGCTGTTCCTCTGTGATGGAAGCAGTCGCTGACATAGAAAATGGTCTGAGAAAACAGGAATACATGATCGGTTTCCTGAACTAGTCAAATTTGAAGGATGCAATATTCTTAGTCTTGGAAGGTAGACACATAAGAACAAACATCGTTAAGGGAAAATACAAGTCTCCATTTAGAGTTGCGGGCACACATCAACCTCTAGCACCTTTACCAGGATGGCCCAGCCAGCAACTTGGGGCCGGTTCACTACCTTAGATCCCCCCTATCAAGGAAGAGAAAGGAAGTGTACTGACCAGGTTAGTATTTACTTTGAATATAGATGTGCTTCGACTGCCTATTTTGCAAAGCAATTTTTTTTAACTTACTGAATAGTTTATTTTTTTCATAGTATTACCATACAACACAACTTTTGACCAACAGGCAAGCTGAGAACCAAATCAAAGACTCAATACACTTAGGAATATATTTAACTAAGGAGATCAAAGACTTCTCCTTCTTCTTCTTTTTTTTTTTTTTTTTTTGAGACAGAGCCTCAAGCTGTAGTACTGGGTAGAGTGCTGTAACATCACAGCTCACAGCAACCTCCAACTCCTGGGCTCAAGTGATTCTCCTGCCTATGCTTCTCAAGTAGTTGGGACCACAGGCGCTTGCCACAACGCCTGGCTATTTTTTGGTTGTAGCCGTCATTGTTGTTTGGCAGGCCTGGGCTGGATTAAAACCTGCCAGCTTAGGTGCATGTGGCTGGCGCCTTAGCTGCTGAGCCACAGGCTCCGAGCTGAAGTCAAAGACTTCTATATGGAGAACTCTAAAACAGTGAGGATGGAAATTGTAGAGGATGCAAACACATAGAAAAACATACCATAGTAATGGATTGACAGAATCAACATTGTTAAGATGTCTATATGACCCGAAATAATTTATAGACATTCTATAAAAAAGGCTTTTGCACTTAAATGTTTATAGCAGTACAATTCACAATTGCGAAGATGTGGAAACAACCTAAGTGCCCACTAATACATGAGTGGATTAATAAAATGAGGTGTATTTATACCATAGAATACTACCCAACCATAAGAAAGATAACAATCTAGTATCTTTTGTATCAATCCAATTGTAACTAGAGACCATTCTTCCAAGTGAAGTATTATGATAATAATGGAAAAATAAATGCCTCATATACTCAATACTAAATTGAAACTAATCAATCATCACTTAGCTGCACATGTAGAACAAAAACTCAATGGAAATCAAGCAGGTGGGAGGGAAGACAGGAGATAGCTACATTTACACCTACTGGGTTCAATGTGCACCTTTTAAGTGAAGGGCACACTTAGAACTTTAACTCAAATGGCACAAAAGGATTATATGTAACTGAAACAGTCAGACTCCTGTAATGTTCTGATATTTAAAAAACTCTATGCTTAGAAATTTTTCAAGGGATATACTTGTATAATTATGACAACATATGTGTATACAAAGATGTTCAAAACTTTATTAATTATTATTTTCTAAATCATTATAAGAGAATAAGTAATGTAAAATAATTATAAATAATATTATAAGAGAAATACAAGGTTTGGCAATTATATTTCAGACTCATCCTAGAAAAAGTGCTACTTACCTCTTTTCTGAATGTCACTATAGTTACCTTCCAAGTACCCCCTAGGGAAGCTATGCACCAATGCCAGCACTTAGTCCACACTTCAAAGCAATTTTAGAGCTCTTTTTCTGGAATGGCCATCAAAAATATCATTGTATTATACTTAATGTCTTGAATGTTAACAAAATTACTACCTTTCAATATTTCCTTTATCTCTGAGTAAAGAAAAAAGCCAGTGGGGGCCAATTCAGGTGACTGTGGAGGGTGTTCCAATACAGTTACTTATTTACTGGCTATGAACTCCCTCACAGTGCTATATGAGCTGGTGAATTATCATGATGCAAGAATCATGAGTTGGTGGCCAAAATTTTCAGCTAAGATTTTCCTATGTGTTTTTCTATTGATGTTTGTTTGATCTGCTATGCTTCCCTCAGTCAGCCGATGATTTTGACACACAATTTGATGAATATTGCCATATGACCCAAAATAATTTATAGACGTTCTATAATGTTCTTGTAAGTTCTGTTCATTACTGTCCACTCTGACCTTTCTTCATTAGCGATGGTGTCTCGCCCCTCAGAAAAATGCTTAATCCATTTGTACATTGCCATTTTCTTCATGGTACTATCCCCATAAACTTGGACTAACATATCTCTGATTTCACTTCCACTCTTGCCAAGTTTAACAAGAAATTTATGAAGGTTTGTTCATTGCTCTATTTCAAGCTCTGACATATTCACAAAGGCACACAAAAACTCACAATAATGAACGCCACTCAACAAGACTGTGCCACATGTTGACACAAACACAGCTATAAGATACTGACATATCAAAGTTATGAAACCTTATCCAATTGTTTGCACAGTGCTGTAAATGTAAGCACCTAGTGGCAAGTTCACAAATTCAATTTCAGACCTCATAGGTAATATAAAATGCATTTGTAGAGAATTATGTTAACAAATTTAAATGTATTTATACAAAGGGATATTAAATATCATTTTTTAAGATAATGCTGAACTATCTGTGCAGATAAGACAAAATCTCTGATATATATTTTGATGTTGAAAAAAGCCAAATTCATAACAACATTTCAGTGTAATTCCATGTGTATATTTAAACAACAATATATGTTTGTTATATAGGTATAAGAGTTTATTTGAATAAGTGGCAAGATTCTTCTCTTGTATCTCTTGTGTTTAGAAAATAACAAAAGCTACTACCTGATTTTCAATGTGTATAAGTATCACATTTATTGAAAATGTTTAAATAATAGCATCTTTAATAAATATTTATTATGAAAGTATAACCTTAAAAATAGTATTTTGTTTGTATATTGGTAAACAGAAGTTAATTCACAAACTAAAACACCCAGACATAAATGGTTTCTATAGTAATCAGGAACAGGTGTTTTAAAACATTTTTTATGAGCATAGCAAGTGTTTCTGGAGTGCAATTTGGCAGAATTAGCCTAAACATGTTGACAAATCTTATAAGTTTATATCTAGAAAGAAAATTTAATGAGTGATCAGAAATTTGTTGAATATTTTTATAACCAAATATTCATTTCAGTGTTGCTTGCAAGAGGAGTGAAAACAAGTCAAGTGTACAGCAATTAACTAAATAAATTATGGAATATATCCATAATTTATTATTAATATAAGAAAACACTTCTCATACAGTATTATTTTTCACAACTTTATTGGCATATAATTCATATACCATAAAATTCACTTAAATAGAATGTACAATTCAGTGGCATTTTTATTATATTCATAGAGCTGTGGAACTAACACTACCTAATTTAAAGTGAAAAGGAAGATTTTTTTTTACATGAGATCTTTTCTCTTAAATATAGGAAATTATAATTTTAAATTTACTTTAAGTATGGTTTTGGCTGCATCCTGTAAGTTTTAGTATTATGTGTTCTCATTTCATTGATTGTAAAGCGTATTCTAGTTTCATTGTGACTTCTTTAACCCATTTTTGAATTGAAAACATGCTACTTAATTTTGACACACAAGTGTTTGTAAAATATTCAAATTTTCTGTGTTGTTAATTTTTAATTTCATTTCATTTTGTTCTAAGAACATGCTTTTTATTGCTTCAGTCCCTTTAACTTTATTGTGTTATGGTCAAACATACAATCCTTTCTGAAGAATATCTCATGTATGCTTGAGAAAAATGTATATTTTACAGTTGATCTATAGAGTTGTTCAAGTTTCTTATATTATTGTTGAGTTTATACCTAGTTGTTCTGGCTTATATTAAACGTGGAGTAGTAAAGTCTTAAACTATTATCATTGAATTGTCTTTTTTTCTCTCAGTTCTTTCTTTGCATTCTGTATTTTGGGGCTCTATGGCTAGAAGCATATATGAACATAATTGTTATATCTTCCTGATAGAGTGATGCTTTTAAACTTAAAAAAAGTCCTTTATCTCTAGTAACTTTTTTGTTGAAAAGTATATTTTTCTAATAATAATATAGCCACTTCACCTCTCTTATTGTTGTTGTTTATAGGATATGTGCATTTTTTTCTTTTTACAATTGACCTCTTTATACTTTTTAATCTAAGAGGTGTTTTCTATATACAGCATGTAGTTAAATCTTGTTTTTTTTAGTTTTGTTTTTATTTAATCTGCAACCTTTGTCTTTTGACTGGATTATAAACCATTCACAGTTAATGTTATTGATATGGTTAGGTTTACTTCTGACCTTTTGCTATTTTTTTCATTTGTGTCTCATTTTTTGTTGATGCTATTGTTCCTCTGTTAGTCTGCTACTATCTTTTTAACACTAATTGAACATGTTTCTGTGTAATATTTCATTTCTTTAGCAGTTTTAATTATTTATTTTTAGTTACATTCTTAGCAATTTTGTAGTTTTCCAACATACATTTAACATAAGCATTTTCTTCATATTTACACTAACTTAATTCTAGTGTAATATAGAGACTTCACTTCTATATAATACTATTTCTTCCTTCTTGTTTTTGTGTCATTGTTTTTATACATTTTATATTTATGTATTTTTCAAACATAAAAACCTTAACATATTTTTTATTTTATGTAATTTTTTGTCCATTAAGAAGTTGAATGAAGAAGGGAGAACAAGTACATCCTTCTAATGTTTGGTATACTAGCTTTCTGGTTCTCTTGATTTGTTCCTGTGGATTCAAGTTGCAACCTGATATGATTTTCTTGTTCTGATGCACTTTGTCTCTACTGATGTTTTTGTAATGCTACCATGTTATAGTATTGAATATCAAGTGATTTTTAACACAGTGATAAGTATTTATATAAACATAGAAAAGTTACAATAAATATATGTGGTGTTATAATCTTAAGGAACCGGCATAATATGCAGTTTTTCATTCACTGGAATGTCTTAATGTGGCTCTTGACTAAACTGACTCTACCCACTTTTTGGTGTTTACTTCTTTCTCTTCATAGGAAAATAAATGCAACTGAATATGTTACCTTAAAAAGAGATAGAAGTATAAGACTTATTCTATATCCAATTTTTTTTTTTTTTTTTTTTTTTTGAGACAGAGCCTCAAGCTGTCTCCCTAGGTAGAGTGCTGTGGCATCACAACTCACAGCAACCTCCAACTCCTGGGCTTAAGTGATTCTCCTGCCTCAGCCACCCAAGTAGCTGGAACTATAGGTGCCTGCCACAACACCCGGCTATTTTTTTGATTGTAGTTGTTATTGTTTGGCAAGCTTGAGCTGGATTCAAACCCATCAGCTCTAGTATATGTGGCTGGCACCTTAGCTGCTTGAGCTACAGGTGCCAAGCCCAATTTATTTTTTTGAATGATACTCTAGACCAGGAGTGTCAAACCTTTGGCTTCTCTGGGCCACGGTGGAAGAAGAGTTGTCTTCAGCCACACAAACACTAACAAAAGATGTTGAGTAAAAAAGGAGGATCCATGCATAATTTCTGTGAAATCCACTATCACAGATAAGCAAAAATGTCCTCACATAACAGTACGAATTATGCAGTGACCTGTTCAGAGAGTCTTTTAAAATCATCAAGCAAGTCCCAAGTTTTTAATCACTAATACAGAAAAATGTACATATCTCAGTAATAAAGCATCCTTGGTTTTTTTAAATTATATTTTTACTATAACAGTAAAAGAAAAGTGGCCGACATAAATCTAGTGGGATATTTGACATTGTATTTGAGACAATAATGCATCAATGTCTGGTTTGATGGAAGTAGTTGCAATTCTCGGTGAGTTCTCAAGTTGCTCATCAGACAGTTTGGTTCTAATTTTACACTTTTTTTCCTGAATCAATTTTTTTTTTAATTTCAAATAAATATGAGGTTACAAATTTTAAGATGACAATGTTCTCACTTCCAAGGGAAGGTTTAAGTTGTAGAAGAGCCCTCACCCAACGGATATGCTGAATACCCACACTTTGTGCACATTAGGTAAGATTCTGCCAGGTACCCTCCGTCCTCCCTCCAATTGCCCCACCTGACCTCTATCCCTTGCTAGTCTATTTTTGTATTTTATCATTCATATGAGCAGGTAATTGTTTATATATTGGTTTTATATTAGTATTGAGTACTTTGGAATTTTTTTTTTTCATTCTTGAGATACTTTGCTAAGAAGAATGTGTTTCAATTTCATCCAGGTAAACATAAAAGATGTAAAGTCTCCATCCTTTCTTATGGTTGAATAGTATTCCTTGGTATATGTATACCACAATTTGTTTATCCATTCATACATTGATGGGCATTTGGGTTGCTTTCATGATTTGGCAATTATGAATTGAGTTGTAATAAACATTCTGGTGCAAATGTCTCTGTAGTAAAATACTTTTTGTTCTTTGGGTAGATAGCTAGTAATGGAATTATGGGATCAAATGGAAGGCCAATTTTTAGTTCTTTGAGAATTCTCCATACTTCTTTCCACAGAGGTTGTATTAGTTTACAATCCCACCAGCCGTGTAGAAATGTTCCCTTTTCTCCATATCCACGCCAGCATCTGCACTTTTGGGATTTTGTGATGTGGGCTAATCCCACTGAAGTTAGGTAATAGCATGGTTTGCATTACTCTGATTATTAAAGACAATGAGCATTTTTTGTGTGTTTTTTGGCCATTTATCTGTCATCTTCAGAGAAATTTCTGTTCATGTCTCTTGCCCACATAGAAATGGGGTTGTTTGCCTTTCTCTTGTTATTTAATTTGAGTTCTTTATTCTTAACATACTTCATTCTTTGCTTGCAAATGTAGGCGCTGCTAAAAAGTGATGACAAGAATTGTTGATGGAGGAATATTTGTTTCTGGGAAGACAGGATCTATAAAAGTCCAAGATAAGAGACATGTGAGCAAGTTTTTGTTTAAGTTGAATGTCAGATTACAGCTCTATGCATTCCACTTGAAAATTGGCAGGTAACATATTTATGTTAACTGAAAATGGAGTCACAAATGCACCAAAGTATTGATTATTTTCCTGGAAATATTGAAATATGTTTTCAAATTTTTTTTATCAAATCAAAAAGCAAAGCTGCATATTTTTCTCTGTTCACAGGACTGTGTTTAGTCAACCTGTCAAAATGTATCCAATTGTTTGCCTTAATTGGAGCTCGCCATAATTTCAATTTCATTTAAAATGCTGTTATGGTTTGAAATATTGTGTTGATAAGCTTGTTTTCACCTTTAAGGCACATATTTAATTATTTTAAATGAGAAGTTAAACCCATTAAAAATGCTAAATCTGTAACACAGTTTTCACCTTTAAGTTCTGGCACAAGTTTAGATTTTCATACCACAGAAGGCTAAATAACATGTCACAAATCATAAAATCTTTTCAACGTTTGGCCTTAGCTCAGCCATATTCCTTCTGAAAAGCAGAGGATGGTGCCATAGTCAGCATCAATACTTGGAATTCCTGGAGCAGGTGATGACTTAATTCCTCAGCCCCCTATGAAATACCAATCTTAATGATGATTCGCATGATGTTATCCATTTTTAAAGCTTTCGCACATAAATTTTCTTGATGTACTATGCAAAGATACTTCATCAGATGTTGAGTTTTGGGTGGCAATTGCCCCATCTTTTTTTAATTTTACAAGTCATTCTCTTTTACCTCCCATCACTGGGCCACCATTATTAACTATACTGGATCTGTTGACAATGGACAAAGAAAATTGCTAGTTTTACATATTTTTTACTGCTTCATATAAATCTCTTGATTTAGGTGTATCTTTTAATGGCACTGAAGAAGCCATTTCTTCAGTAACATTATATTTATCATCAAGGCCGCTAATAAAAAAGGCACGTTGGGGCATATTTGTAGCATCAGTGCTGCCATCCATCACCAAAGCGTTAAACTTGAAATTAGCAGCTTTACTCTCCAAACCTCTTTCAACAGACTTTCCAGTTTCTTCAATTCTCCTGGCTATAGTCTGTTGAGACAAACTGATTTTAGGAAAGTTCCCCCTTTTTTTTCATAGCAAATTATATCTGCCATGCTTCCATACATTGCTTAATAAATTCACCATCAGTAAATGATTTTGATTTTTTTTCCTATTAAATATTTTACCGAATAACTACCCTTACAGTGGGGCTTGTCAGTTATAACTTTAAAAGAATTTTTTTCTTGAGTAGACAGACATTTATTTAGTTCTGCCATTTTGTCCTTATGACAGAATCCTTCATAAACATTGAATTTGGCAGCATATAATCAATTTTTTTTTTGCATATAATGCCTTGTAAAATGATAATTACTGAAAACTTGGACAAATTTCCTACAGATTAAGCACAGTGCCTCACTATTTGCCTCAACAAAAAAGTAGTCATCTGTCCAGTTTTTATTGAATCATCTTCCTTCGCCTGTCATTTTTCTTTGGGGGGTTCTGTTTCCTTTTAAGACATTGTAAAATCCATGCTGGGGTTAAAAATATAATAGTAAATAAGGAACTATATTTACTTTTATTAGGAAAATGAATTGACAGGAAACGAGAAAGCAAGTTTTGTGCCCCTGCACATCCAGACGCCGGGCGAGGGAGGAGGCCAATTGTAAAGCACGGGGGGCAATGCGTGAAGCACCTTGCTAAAGTATCTTTAATACTAAAGTATTAAAGACATGCTAAAGTATCTCTAATAATCAGATAAGAAGGCTTACCTGACTTCTAAATAATGTTAAACAACTAATGTTGCAATGGTAGGTTGAAATATCATCGACACTTTCTACCTGACCAAGTCACACAAGCACATGTAACATCTGAGAGTGCTGATTCTGCTGGCTGTGTGTACTTGGAAGATAACACACTGTAAGCTTCACACTTCCATAAAACTGAAGCCACAAATATGGACAAATAGCAAGATTATATATTTATTTTATATGACATTGTGACATGATGTTGTCATCTACAAAGCTCAAACTCAAAACTGTGCAATCGAGTTCCACTAAAAAAATCACACACGCAAAAACATCCTCATAATGTTTTAAGAAACTTTAAGATTTTGTGTTGAGCCATGCTCATAGCCATGTGGGGCCATTTGTAGCCTGCAGGCCACAGTGTTGGACACCCCCGCTCTAGACTTTACCTGCCATTCAACTTCCTTTCTTTGAAGTCTTAATACACTTTTATCTGTATTGTTTTGATGTACTACAAGGGCTTTTAAACATGTTTGCTTTACGAATGAACCAGTTTTAACTTGCCCTGTTCATTTCTTAAATACCTTAGTTGTCTTTCAACCAGGACAGGTTAAGAAGAATTAATCACTGTAATTTTATTTCTTCTCATTTGGTGTAGTTTTAATACACAAAACAAGTTAAAGACTAAGCTAACCATGACACTTAGACCTCAGAATGAAAGCAGTGCTAACTATAGGCTACTTGTGGAATAGCAAGAATGGGGAAACTTTTAAAGGTTATATAAGTACATACCTAACTATGGACTCTTTTTTTTTTTTTTTTTTTTAGGAATGGAGAGCTTTATTCCTGCATATCACACATAATCCATACTCAGGGGTGGAAATGAATGTTGAAATGTATCACAACTAGGTTCCAGAAGGTAAATCAGGGTCATGAAGACACTCAAATGTATAGCAGTCCATAGTTGGTCTCTCAGGAGGAATGTTGTTAGATCAGTCTGTTGCCCAATTAAAGCTGTAGTGAGGGAGTCTGACGTTGATGACTTGCAATTGTCTTACTGCTGCTTATGTCAAAAGCCAGTGTTTGTTTAGCATTTATTTGTGCCTTGTTCTTTCCTCAGACCTCTAATTTCAGAGTAGGGTTGAAGAGGGCTAAGCTTCCCTCTCAGATCTATTCTTGGGTTCCAGACAAGATGCTAGATCTTTATGCCAACAAGCAGGTTTCTGGTAACAGGACCTGGAGAAAAGCAAAGCTGTGGGCGAAAGGTTCCTTTAATGTGCTGTCTCCCCTCACTCCTGTTCTAGTTTCTCAGGTGTTCGTTTATTTATGGACTCTATTTTTAAGAAAAAAGATTTTGGTCCAAGAAAACCTAGTTGCCTAATTCAAGAAAAGTAGGCAACTTATAAAAGACAGCAAGAAGTGTGAAAGTTACGTATTTTATTTCTTAAATTCCTAATTTAGTAATAGGTAATAACTTCATTACTGTCTGATTATTAGTGAAGGCAAGATGTGCATCTTCTCGTTTTAAATATCGTATTAATGAAATTGAAGGTTGTGAGCCTTACGCAATGTATGTTCTGCAACATTTTGAAAGCTTAGCTGGGAATCCCTGTGGTGCTGACTGAAGGGAAAAAAGGAAGCAAAGTTTTTTAAACCCAGAAGTATTTTTCAGAAGTCATGTATGAAATAAACTGCTTATGAGAAAATGACTGTAATGCTGCCTCAGTTTTCAGTGATAGAGGGATCTGTTTAAAACATTCTGACATAAAAAATAAATCAGCTTTAACTTCAATTATTAAGAGCTAAAGTAGCATTCTTTCATAGAAAGGGGCGGGTTTCTGGCATTTCAGTGATAAATATGTATGAAAAAAAATAGTTATATCACCATGGAAACCCAGACCTCACCTTATATTTCATTATAAGCAAGGCAAATCTGATAATAGAAAGGTGGGACTTTTAGGCAGCGCCTGTGGCTCAAAGGAGTAGGGTGCCAGCCCCATATGCCGGAGGTGGCAGGTTCAAACCCAGCCCCGGCCAAAAACTGCAAAAGAAAGTTGGGACTTTTAAAAACAAATTGATGCAGAAGGACCAGCCACTTTTAGGGTACTTTTTTTATATTCTTAAATTTTAGCATTCCTTAGATTTTTAGCATTCATTTAAAGTTCTGAAGAGTAAGATTTTCTTCCAGCCATTATTGAAATTTCAGGCATTTTATAGTGTTTCTAAATAAGCACTGATGCAATATGGTTGGATTATGGATCAGTGCATGTTAGAAACTTCGAACAGTATTTCATTGAAGGAATCAAATATGTATTTTTTCACAGTGATACACCCTCTCTTATAGGCAGATGCCTTTTACATTTTTCCTGTAGCTTTGTTACCTGTGAGTGAGTTCTGGAATACAGGTGATGGAGATTGTATCTGAATGAAAGGGTGTTTGTTCTCTGACAAATTTTACAGATAATATCTGGAGTTTCTGATGCAGTGCGTCTCTTGACTCCCTTAGCTAGGACCACCTGCTGCTAGGAGCCAATACATTTCACAATCCCTACATCCCTAAAAGTACAGAGTTTAATTATTTTTAATGACTTAATTTAAAATATATGTGTATTTAAATGAAGGTTATCATAGACATTTTAAATATAATTTCTTACATAAGAGGCAGTTTGGGTGAGAAAAAAGAACACTGGCCCCAAACATTCAAATCTCTTATCCTAGTTGTGTTCTTTTTCATAGCAATTTGGCCTTGGAAAAGCCCGTTCATCTCTCTGAGCCCTGATTTGTATGTTTGCAAAATGGAATGCGTAATATTTGCACATATCTGTGATTATTTTGTGTATCATAGCTTATCTGAAAAAAAATCTTTTAAAAATCATAAATTATATTCCAAATATAAGGTAAACTGAGTTTTATTGCAGCTAAGACACCTACTTTAAGTTTTGAATAATATTAATACATGATGAACTAAGTTTACAGTTCACAAGATACACCTAAAAGCTACACTTATACAACACCAAAGTATCTGGTTAAAAAGTAAAGGTTTATATAACATGTATTTTAAGATGAAATTGCTTTTGCTTGTTTTCTATAATTTTTTTTTTCAGCCATCAGTTATTAGTGGTTGTAGAGTTATCACTGAGCATTTCTGAATACATCTTTAAACTAACTACTATTGTGCTAAACTTTTATCAGAAGGATCATCTGTTTTGATACATTTACCTGCTGGGTAAAAATTCTATTTCAAAGAGCAATGACAAATATTACATTCGATATAGCTTTATGTTGGATTCATTGAAACACATACAGGTGCCAGCCCCATATGCTGGAGGTAGTGGGTTCAAACCCAGTCATGGCAAAAAATGGCAAAAAAAAAAAAAAAAGAAAAAAGAAAAAAAGAAAGAAGGAAACACATACTTGAAATGTGTATCTGTGATAATGAGCAAGAAACAGCATTTCAGTTTTGGAGAGCATGACTCTACCAAGGGTATCTCCTAAAGAGGTTCCACGACATTCTCCCATTTCATTTCCAGGGCTGTGGCCCACCCAGCAACCATCCATGGCCGCTATAGTTGGTTTTGCTGCCATGACTGGTGCTGCTTTGTGAAAATTTCCTAACTATTCCTGTGAGGGTTAAAACCTCCCCAACTCAAAGTTCTTAAGATTGCAAAACATAACCCGCTGTGCACAGAAAAGCTCTAACACTTCTACCCTGAGAAGTACCTAACAATACATTGTTTATCCTCATATAGCAACTGTTTTTGTTCTGTGTAAATAATTCATTTTTCAGCAGTTTTAAAGAGTGTTTATAAATAAAGTCAAATTATAAAAGACATAGTTGTATATGTTTCTCATAAAATGATGATAAAGAACATTAATATATTTTAATACCTTGATTTTTTTTTTTTCCTACACAGCATTCAAAATAATTCTCTTAGCTTCATGTCATGAAGTCTGGCTGAGGTCTTGAAGAGCTGCAGAGTTTTAACATGGTCAAGAAGACAAATTAGGTCTGATTAATTCACAATCTAAGTGACTATTAAAAACACCTTGTGGAATAGACTGTAACAAGAAATATGCCCATCCCCAAATGGAAGAACTAATCTTGTATTACTCATTCTTCATATACTCAAATTTATTTCAATGGGGAAAAATAATAATTTCTCTTAATTGGACAGATATATATGTTTCTAAGCTCTATACCTGTTTTAGTACGTAATATTATTTCTAGTTTCATAGATATCCTCTGTGGATATATTTGTTTTCAAAACAAAATTTTCTTTTTGCTTTGTAGAATTGGCTCCTATTGAAAGCAAGGCTATCAATTATTGAAAACAAGACTAATAGAAAACTTTTCTTATTGGATGAATATATTCAATTACAAAAAGTTATATCCGTAGCTGTACACTTACACCTTTAACTGCCTTCCCTCTGTATTTTGAAAATTTAGACCTCAGCCACTTCTAGTGCCAGAAAATAAGAAACTGCAAGGGCATAGTTATCCATTTTTACTATAACAGACTACACATGAAAGGAAACATTTAGATAAAATTTTTAAAAATTTCCCAAATCTAGATTATTTCTTACATGATGACTACTTTTTTTCACTGATACCAAAAAATGAATTCAGATATAGGGGTCTCTTAGTAATTTCAGGCAAAGAACAATACTACCCAATATTGCCACTTGCACTTCAATAAATTAATTTCCTACTGGACAAGAAAGAGATTTAGTTTTGTTCTTTTTACTACGAGTACATATTTTCAGGATTTTTTGAAAAATACACACAAATCTTTAGATTCTTGTGGGAATAAAAGGCAATAGCAAGTTTGATCATGCTACATTTTCAAGATAAGTTATAAGGATGACTTCTTGTAGTGATACTGTCTCGTTTATTTAAGGAAGCATAGGTTTTAACAGATTAAAATATCAGTAGGTAAGGAAAGACTAATAGCCAAAGTAAATTTAAAGACGTTCACAAATATGTATTTATTTATTTACTGACTTTGTTTTCATGTGATTATAATTCAATAGTGTGGGATTTGTAAAATAGTCAGCCCTTTTCCAAAGGAAGAGTTTTAAGTATGCTGTTTAAGCTTAAAAAATAAAAAGACCTTATGTACATATTGTACATCGCCAATCATCTTTTACCAAAAAATGCTTTCATCCCCACTCTCTTCCATCTAGCTGTTTCTCGCACGTGGACAATTTATTGCAACAGGCAAAAGAGAAAAGATGATGAGTGATTCAGGGAAAATCTATCCCAGCAAAAGAGGAAAGAAGCTCCACCACGTGACGAAGCTTTGGTGCCTGGGAGCCGCCTGAGTCAAGAAGGGGAAAGAGAAGGACTCAAACTCTGAACAAGAATTTGTTACCTATTTATCTAAGGTTAGTGATTTCTTTAAAATCATCATTTTAAAAATACTACACAATTTAAAATCATTGTTTATTATTTAAGAAACATTGAATTAAATTACTCAAATGGAGATCTGAATTTTTTAGGCTGTATTTGTTTGAAGGAAAATTCTGTTCACAAATATTACGCAAAGTAAGGTTAAAGCCAGGCTAATAACAGGGGTGGATAATCCACGATACCACTTATGCTGAAATGTGACCACTAAAATTCTAGAATTGCATTTAACTTGTGAAAAGAAAAACTTTCATTTAAAGAGTAAAAAATAAATGAAAGTGGGGGGACATTGTGTAAAGAAGAAAGGATAAGCACACGTTGTTTGGGTCTGAATTTGGAAAAAGGGTTCTGCAGAGGAATTTGAGAGCTCTTCTTTGGCTTGGTCACTTCCTCCCTTCTCTGAAAGAATGTATCTGTGCCATTCTTGAGGGTAGAGTGACATTGCACATGCTGGTTTATCTTCAACATGCCTGGTTTATCACCACACACATAGAATATACCACCACACACATTTTCTAGTATGTGGGCCGGAGACTGCTATCAGTCTGTGGCTGGTTAGGAGCTGCGCTGCACAGCAGGAGGTGAACACTGGGAAGCCAGCAACACTTCATCTGTATTTACAGCTGCTCCCAGTCACTTACACCACCTGAGATCAGCCTCCTGCAGATCAGAGCCAGCACTAGATTCTCCAAGGAGTATGAACCCTACCATAAACTGTACATATGAGGGATAAGCTTACATGCTCCTCGTGAGAATCTAGTGTCTGATGAGCTGAGGAGGAGCTGAGACGGGGATGCTGGTGCTGGGAAGCAGCAGCAGATACAGATGATCATTCACAGAGAGGTTTCAGGACACAGAGACTGTAATAGATCAATTTCTTGCATGCATATGAACCTCTCCACACATACACCACCACCTCCACCACCATCTAGAGAAGAATTGTCTTACTTGAAACTGATTACTGGTGCTGAAGAGTCTTGGGACTGCTACTCTAGTATGCAATTAGTTACTTAGGTAAATTATTGACCAATCGTGTTTTAGCATAGTTGAACTAAGAATTAGAAAAGATGAACTAAAAAGAGATTTTTTGTTTTACTTCAAGTTTCAAGGGAACCAGGAGCAAAGGATCAGTATAAACAATAACACCAACAAGCAAATTTAATGAAAAAAAATTTGATCAGCATTATAAAACTCTGCCTATTTTATAACATTTATTGAACACAACGCTGACAATTTTCCTTGTGATTGAATTTTTATTACGTATTTTATTACGTATTTAAGACAAGTATGCTCCTATTGATTTATTTATTTGTTGCAGACATCTTTTTCTTTATGAAACATTCCAGGACACAAACTGCAACTTGTACATTATTTTGATCTGGCACGGCCTCAGAGTCACTAACAGATTACATACTGTTCTGATTAGACATGCCAAACGTGCCACTCACTATGTAGACATGTTTCAACTCATGCTGACAGCTGATGTATGATTTACTAAGCTAACTCTCAAGGCATTTGTACTGGTTCAATATTCATATTTATTTATGCCAAAATTCTGTGGTAAACAAAGCAATTTAAGTGATACATCAGATGGCTACTGACAAGAGTTTTCAAAATTCTGTTGACATGTACGTTAAAGAAAACGAATCACATAAATATGTCAACGTCTTATGAAAATAAAGCAGGTCTTTTTAAAAGTAAAACAAAGCCAATGACATTTTGCTATATGTTTTCTGTGCCATTTTATTAGTTTTCCACTAAACTGAAAGAATGTCAGCAAGATGGTTTAAACATTTACTCCAGAAAAATAATCTTTGTCCCTTATAAAATGCCCTTTGAGGAACAAGAAAACAAATTCTATTTTTAAGTTCACTCAAGGTGGAGCTGAAGTCCAAGTGCCTATTGCTCTTCCCTGGACAGACTTCATTCCACAGGCAGAATAACACGTGCTGGTCTACCTTAACAACCAGCTGTAAATAGTTCCATCAAGGGAACACTTGTTAAAAGCTTAATGGTCAGAGAGAGAGAAAAAAAATGCAAATTTCCAAAAGGAAAACAAAAACCAGTTTCTGAGTTTGTCTCATAAATTGCACCCACACCCTGACTGGCCACACAGAAAGAGGCCCATTTATTGCCAAGGCAATAAACCACATTTTTTTCAGTGTAGAGAGAACCATTCTTGATCCATATCTTCTTGGCCTTTTTATCTCTGATCAGGGATTACTACAATTTACAATTTAATACTGGGAAGGGATACCTGAATAGTTCTATTCTCAAGGGGAACTAAAAAAGAATATATATATATATATATATATATATATATATATATATATATATGAATTAAACACATACTTTAGAAAATCACTAAAACATATTTACATTGTCTTCCAAATGGTTTTCATTGACCTCCTGAAACTCATCCAGGATTTAAAATGGAAGATGTGAACAAAAGTTAAGTAAATAACTTTCTAAAATGTCACAAGAGAATGAAGGAGAAAGGAATTAAAAAACGGATTAAAAGATAGAGGCTACATGTAAAAAAAAAAAAAAAAAGGAAAAAAAGAGAATACTTTTTTTGAGGGGGTTTGGGGTTCTTTTTCCTCACTGCAAAACAAATTAAAAGTAAAGCATTCTAATTGTTAAGATGGACATGAAACCTGAAACAGAGGCCTCAAATCAACTTCATCCTCTATAATTCGCTAGCTACCAATACAGAAAACACAATTTTTATCTAAAGGGTTCCTGACACAAAAACTGCAATCTAATTTCTTTTTAAGTTTGGGGATTTCTTATAATCCTTTTTGCTCCGTAATATGTTCAGTATCAGACTGTGAATAATTTGTCTAAATAAAAGTGTCTTGATAAACATATAGAGCTGTAGTCATCAACTACCCTGCTTGTAGGTATGCAAAAAAAGATCTCATAAAGACGCAGTATCATTTTCTAAGAACCAAAACCTGCTTTGTTCTTTCACATTTCATTTCCCTTGTAGAAAATTTGAGCTTCCATATATTAATGACAATTTCTTTCACTATCCATCTTTCACAAGTAGAATTTGAAATGCACAAGTTTGAATACAAACTAGTTTCAACAACAAACTGTCTTTAAAAAAGGGTAAAAAAAGAAAACTCATCCCTTTCATAGAATGTTTTCATTTCTCTAATGTGGCTAATTTTGCTGTTGGTCTGATTGGGTGTGACTGGGTTAATTTATCTTCTGAGTAAGTAAAATATTCTGAATTAAATGAAAATAGTAATAGCTGCCTAACGCCACATGTATAAGTTCCTAAGTTAGGAAAAGAAACATGAGGAAAACATACCTTTAGGAGCATACTGTCCACTGATAGATTTAAAAAAAAAAAAAAAAAAAAAAAAGCTGCATTGAATGTATCCTGAAAAGCCATCTTTCTTACAGACAGTACTTATTTTACATTTCATTAAAACAAACCAATTAATATTCCGTAAAAACAATTTTTTCATAATAAAATACTATTAGCATGTTTTTAACCCTCAAAGCATCTATCCATCTCTGTGGTGTACACAGGGGTGTCTGTGACACTCCCAAGCTGCTGTTTGTTTTTAAACAACTGGTTCTTTTTCTCAGCCACCAGAAGAATTCAGTCACTTAAGGGCCCTCCAGTAATTACTTACCCTCCTTGCAGAAGTCTCTTCAACTGCAAACTGAAAAAAAAAAATTGGTCTCTGATATTCCTTGGTGAATTAAAATTCCTGGAGTCTGGGATTCCTATGCTATTATTTCAGCCACCCGAACCGCCCCACCAGCTCACCTGAATGTGTTTTTATTGGGATGTTTGTCACTAACACAGAGTTCAAAACTTTGTAAAAATCACTATTCAATTCAGTAACTCACATTTAAAAACTATTTCAGTCAATCTTGCCTTTCACTTCACTGATTTATTTTTTATTTTTTTGTTATTAATTGACCCATAATTCAGTTGCAATAGTTGAAGTGGTTGCATTCACAGATTTAGCTTCCCTCACCAAATACACTGATACACGCCTGAGTTGGTGTTGAAAGGAAACATGCATTTAACTGCTTAATAAGTTACAGTCGGACGAGGAGGTACTGGGAACTCTCCGGGTAGCAGAGTGAAGTTTCAGTAATCTAAATAATGCATCATCTATTTTCCGCTGCCATTATACCACAGTTTCTGATTCTCAAAACTGCTGTCTGACAGGTCCGTGTTCTCCTGGCCAGGTTGTGATACATTTTGCAGCTTGTCAAATTTCCTCGCTCGCGCGCGCCCTTTTTCATTATACAGTATTGCTCTGTGCTTCGCCCCTGTCTCCGTTCATGCAGACACACTCTGCCTTCAGTCTAACACTCACATTGATTTGCTAGGGGCTCCTTCTCTTCTTCACATTTCACATCTTCCCATTGAATTTCTTGTGTCAAGAACACAGCTCTGTCTTTTCACTTCCATCCTCAGAAATCTGAATACTCCTTGGGCTTTCTGAATATTTAAATAGCTTTGTGACTGAAGTCAATGTGTTCTGTGCTCATCGTACTTTGTTCAACGCAATTTTGTATTATACATTGAGAGGATTATGTGCTTAGTTTCTTTTTAGATTCTTTCTATTTTAAAATTATTAAAATGTACTGGTCTTTTCAGAGGAGGGAATGGCAAAAAGATTTTTGGAGGGGGTGTGCGTAAAAAGCAATTTGCCTGATCAGTACTGTCTTCGGAAAATATATTAAAAAGAAAATAGAATATGGATTCCCCCCAAAGTTCATAGCTTATTTTCTAAACAGGAATAGGAGAGGCAACGACAAAAAAAAAAAACAAATATCCTTACACAATTGAAAAAAAATATGCTTTTGGTTTTTTCTCTACAAATGTGAAAGAAATGAACTTAAACGGTTCAGGCTTGTAATTACACGATCTAAGTTGTTACCGGATCTTGGACGTTCTCAGGAGAATTCAAAGCCCTACCTTTCAGTGTTCAGATATAAGGCACCTTTATTTTAGCATATTGTTTTAACTGGTCACATTTTGAGACTTTTGGAAGCGTAGGTGAAAGTTCAAACTTCTTTACAAAAGGGTAGCCATTGTGTAATAAAATACCCCAAATTATTCATTTAGTCAACCTAATATGTACTCATCAAGGAGCAGAACAAGCTAAGGAGGTATTATATCTTTCCCTAGGATAACATGTTAAGTGCAGCATTCCAATCTAAAAGGTAGAATTGTTCCTTTGAGTAAAATAATTAATGAGCTCAACAAAAGGAAAGCTGTTACGAGAGAGACCTCTAGTGGATAAAAATGCAAGTGTCTTGGACAGCGAGTTTTATTGTTTATGCTTCGTCTGAAAAACGGAACTTAACAAATGCTATTTAAGGCAGCATCCACAGAGCAGCCGGCTAAATTCATCTTTAGTGCATAGGTCGTGCTATTTGTCCAAGCAAACTGCTCCTCAGAGCAGAGCCAACGAAGTGCTTGAGGGAGACTTAACTTTTTTGATAGCGGGTTTTGAAAAGCAGGTTACAGATACCTAAGAAAAAGGCCAGTTTTGTGAAAGTGGGCAGCCAAAATTCGCAGGCACAGAACTTTCTAGAAATTATAGCCTATCATTTGTTTGTTGCATCGTTACTTAAAATGTGAGTAATTTTTTTACATATAAAAGTGAGCACTTTTTGAGGGGGCAAAGCTGAAATAGGAGGGATTTCCCAGTTTTCCACAGATCATACATTTAATAAAAAACATATAAATACTAATTCAAAATTATGTTTTAAGAAAAAGCAGCAAAGGTCTGTGATATGCCGGGTAGAGAGGAACCCAAGTACAGGTTATTTAAAGAAACCCATTGCCTCTGGATTACAGGGTATTTCATTTGACTAATGCTCCTCAGAAGATTATTCCTTCTTTGTTCTCTGTACAATTGCATTTCATTCATCCTCTGATGTATAATCTAATTTTAACTGCTTATTAAAATTTTTCTACTTTAAACAACGTTAATGGTAAATATGAAAATTACGATATATTTTCCAGCTAAACGTCTAGCACCGAAACCCGGAGAAAGCTGAGTCTACTCATGGCGTTTATCAAGTAAGTATAATCTAACTTCTAATTTAAATTTGGACATCTGTTTTACTTCAGAGAGACACTCTGACCCGGAGCTACATAACTTACAAAAGTGTTCAGGCATAAGGAATAAAGTGAGAGAAGTTAACAAGCCAAAGTTATAGGGTTAACTCAGTGCTGAAATATGGTCACGATTTTTAAGAAAAATATTATAGCTTTGGGAACTAGTTACTTATAATAACAATTTCTGAAATGCTGTTTAATAATAATGCCAAATGTTATATATATCTTTTAAAGAATTAACCACAATAGAACTTTAGTGTTTGCTATTGTTCAACTATAACATCCGAATTTAGAAAGAGCATATTTTGTAAGCCTCTTTTTTTTTTTTTTTAGTGTCAGCCCCTAGTTTTCTTATCCGGTCTTAATTCTGCCTATTGTCTTTAATAACATTTTCTTCAATTTCTCCCCTGGATGATGAAATTTTAGAGCCTATTTGCAGGGCAGGTTATTCACAGCCCTTATATTCTTCCTACTAATATATCTCAGTTAATGCTGAAGGGGTTGTATCTTTCCACGGATACCAAAGTCTGAGCATTCTATAAAATAGGACATCATTATTCTGAAAAAATGTGGTTCATGAATCTCTTCAAATTTGGGCTGGTGGCTGGCAGCCACTTAAATAAGAATTGGTAGTGGTTGGGGGGGAGTGGAGAAAAGGAAGATTGAAAGTGTCACATAAATTTTATTGCCCTGACTTTGTTTCCACTTTAAAATGGAACTTTTTCAGAGAAAGAAACGTGGCTTCAAATTTTGGAAGCTTTGGAAAAGCTTTTATTGTTTATATTTAAAAATAGTTATAAAAGCTTAAAATAATTTTTCCAAAGGTAGAAAAGCATAAAGAAACATTTGTCTACCCTCCTTTCTGATTATTTCTTCTCTAAAAGACAATGAATCACATTCCTGCATTTCCGATTGTTCGTCAAATAAAACTGTACATTTTAGTTTATAACTATTCTTCCTAACCATGTTGAAAGTTGACTCTATCAGCACACACCCCTCTTGCATAGTGTCTTTGTACTATCTTATACTAATAAGTTTAACCTTTCTTGCTTCACAAAATGTTAATTTCTAGTAACACCTTTCTATGTGAGCAAGAGTAGAGGTAGGAACAAAAGTCTTCAGAGTTTTCCGGAATTCTCAGTGGAAAAGGAAAAGTCACAATTTAGTCAGACCCAGGGTCTGAAATGCAAAGTGCTCCCTACTCCCCACACTGTGTCATGTTTGAGCACCTCATTCACACACATAAAGGGATAGAACTTTACAAATACAACTTTGCTCTTATTTTAGGTATGTTGCAGACTTCGTCTTAATTATTAATATTTATACACCTACAGTTGACCATTTTGCTTCTCTTTTGGGAGCAGATTTAGGGAGGAAGAAAGAAAAGTTGGGGAAAAACATCAGTCCTTCTGCCCTAAAAATGTGCATTATTTTTAATTTCCCTTTTTTTTTTATACTTTGGGCTTGTGCTTTTTTTTTACAGATGTCTCTTAAAGGTTGCAGCAAGTTAGTTCGAAATTCACAATTCCCCCACAGTTCAATGTGATCCCCAACCTAATCCCATTCCAACAGCCATGAAATGCCACGTAGGCACAAGAAATGCGAGGACCAAATAATTCTAGTGAAAATCAAGTAACACCCCCAAACTATTATAAAACAGCATTCAATTAATCTGAGGTTTCATCATTGTAGCACTGGATAGCTATTTCCAATCTGCCAATAAATAGGTCACGTTGGTAGTCCCTAATTTTTTGTGCTTTGTTTTCTCTACCTGCAATATGAAGTTATCAATATTACCCCATCCCAATTCTGATGTAAATATAAAATACTTCAAAGCAATGCAAATACAAAGTAACATTATGCATCTGAATATGAAGGAAATGTCTGGGAGGTACTATTAAAAGAATTCCTCTGCTTAGCTCTTATGTCCATCACTTTGGGACCTTAAGGCAGTCAAACAAGTGGCCCTGAATTGTAGGTGAGCCTAAGAACTTGACACTGACCTGTTTATGCTTCCTTCCCTTCACCAAGAGAACATCTATGGCCAATTAGTGTGCAACAGCAACTTTCAGCAGATAAATGATTCTAAGTTCCAGACACAACTGAATCAAGTAGGGCTGGGATTTCTAACTCCTGATTGTTCTAGAGTTTTTATCCTCAAAGCGGAGGGGTAAGATTCTGTGAGGTCATCGGGTCCATTTGTACAGCAGGAATTATTGAAGCACCTACTGAGTAACAGAGCTTTCTCGGGCTTGTCAACCAGTATGTTTCAGAAGAGAATATTTTCTTCTTCTTTTTTTTTTAATTGAATCACAGCTGTGTACATTAATACAATCATGGGGCACCATACACTGGTTTTATATACAATTTGACACATTTCCATCACACTGGTTAACATAGCCTTTCTGGCATTTCTTAGTTATTGTGTTAAGACATTTATATTCTACATGTAGTAAGTTTCACATGTACCCTTGTCAAATTCAGGAATTTTTACTTAGAGGCTGCATTTTATTTTATTTTTTGATTAATTAATTATTATTTTTTTTTGTTAAATCATAACTGTGTACATTAGTGCAATCAAGGGATACAATGTGCTGGTTTCATATACAATCTGAAATATTCTCATCAAACTTTTCAACATAGCCTTCATGGCATTTTCTTATTTATTATATGTAGACATTTGTATTCTGCATTTAGTAGGTTTTGCCTGTACCCATTCTAAGATGCACAGTAGATGTGGCCCCACCTATTACCCTCCCTCCACCCTAACCTCCCCGCTCCCTTCCTTTCTAATATGTAAGTTATTACAATAAACATTTTAATCAACTTAAGGTTTTTTCCACTATAGGCCTATCCAGTGAAAAGGCGATATATATAGCCTTTTATTTACATTAGGCCTACTTTCTCTTTCTCATAAATAAAAAAATCACAAAGATTAGCCAGTGTGGGTTTTTATGGACGGTTTTGTTTCTACATCAAATGTAAGGAAATGGGAAATGGGTTGTTCACCTATCTTCCTTTAAAAATGTATACATAATGCGGGATTGTCCTCCTCACTAGCTACATTGTCTTAAAAACCTCTTTTAACTCTAAAAACTCTGATTTGTTCTTTATTCATATGACAAAATTCATAGGATTTTTTAAATGGCATATATTAGTGTAAGCATAAATTTGCGTTTGCATAGTTATGCCCAGGTTTGCATACAGAAAAGAAAAATAGAGAAAATACCGGAGAGGTAGGTAACACTGCTGAATTTGTGCAGATAAAATTTACAACTGTGTTATATCGTACATGTATACAGCTCCTCTACTAGGTGATGACTTTTCATATTAATCTTTGTAGCTGTAGTATCCTGAATTCATTCATTCAACATTTATTAAGAACTTACTGTGTTCCAGGCATAACATTAAGGATAGAAACTTTTACAGAGATGAAACTATCATGATCCTAGCCCTAAAAGAGTTCCCGGTTTAGTGGGAAAAAACAACATTGTATAATTTTAGAAACTATTCAGTTTGAAAAGCCCATTTACTTCCACACTCTCCTTTGAACCTTAACAACTAGTGTGAGGTTGGTATAATTATCCCCATCCTTATAAATGAGGAAAGTGAGCTTCATGGAGGTTAATTATGTTGCTTTGGGTCACTCAGCTAATCAATGGCAAATCGTGGGCTCTTGCCGTCTCCACTCCAAATTCTGTGGGTGCACAATAAATATTCCTATTAATCCAGCAATACAAGATTGTATTGCTGGATTATTAGCTGTCTTGATTCTTTTTTTCCTGATCAAATGAAAATATTTATAAAACATCTTTCTAAACATTTGTCTTAAATCCATTCCATAAGTAAATTACACAGAGTCAAAATGAAATTCCTGATCTAGCCAGATGAATTGTGAACACAGAATCTTTCAAATTAAATCAAAATAGTCACATACACTCAAACGTTTAGTACCCCCTCATTCTGTCCATTTCAACAGCCAGCAAAACTGTGTTTGTGCATCAAGCATTGCAAGCACTGGAAGGACAGATTAGTACTTGCCCTCACGGTTATAGTTCAGAGAATTACTGTGCCAGAAGTGGTCTCCTCTGTTAAGGGTCCAGGAAAATCTGATTCTTGTTAGTATCACTTCCTATACACGAGGAAGGTAGGAGAATGCTGCTTCCTAATCACTTCCTATACACTAGGAAGGTAGGAGAATGCTGCTTTGATTCAGTCCAGTCTACACATCACCCTGTGCCTGCCAGGGTAGATTTATATTAAAAAGAGAAAAAAGAATAATACATTACTCAAAAAGTTTTTGTGTTGCAACCAGAGGAGAGGTGATCATGGCTTTCTGTGAGTACTGAGGAAATATAAAGAATCACTTAAGATAATCAGACTACAAGATATGCATTTTAATTAGAGTAAACAATAGCTCAAACTAGATAAAAATTGCATGAGAAATTATCAGTTGAAGAATCATTTAAACAAACTGTTAAATTTTTATTTATTTTATTTTTTTATTATTTTTTTTATTATAGATAAAAATATGCACCATAAATGTGGCCCGACCCATTACCCTCCCTCCACCCAAACCTCCCCCCTCCCTTCCCCTTCCTTGGTCCTTTCCTAATAGTCTTGTGGTATAGTTGGGTTATAGCCTTCAGGTAAAAGCTATAGTTTAGCTTCATAGTAGGGCTGAGTACATTGGATACTTTTTCTTCCATTCCTGAGATATTTTGCTAAGGGAGAGTATGTTCCAGCTCCATCCATGTAAACATGAAAGAGGTAAAGTCTCCATCTTTCTTTAAGGCTGCATAGTATTCCATGGTATACATGTACCACAGTTTGCTAGTCCATTCGTGGGTCGATGGGCACTTGGGCTTCTTCCATG
>CAUYPK010058460.1:0-13814 GCA_963574355.1 Loris lydekkerianus | reverse complement strand
AAAATCTTCAATGCCTGAACAGAGAAGTAAGATTTGATGACTTGTCAGAAAATGTTAATTCGATCATGACTGAAAGTAATTATTTTCCTGTCAGTATTAATACATCATTCAGACATCTTTAGACATTTGTGTATTGCACACGCAAGTTTTATAGCTTTAAAAACTATTTGCAAAATTCTCTTGGCCAAGGATCTATTCTACTAATATACTATGTCCAGCAAACTTAAGTAACCACAAAGACTGGACTGTAACTCCCAACTGTATCTATTTACAATGAAACATAGTTTTTAAAATACCTTAACTGGTTCTGTGTGCTGCTGCTCATTGGCTAGGGTGCCACTGCATTCTTCATTGGCTAGGGCACCACCACATACATTGGGCTGGTGGGTTTCAACCTGGCCCTGGCCTGGTAAACAACTACAAAAAAAAAAAATAGCTTAACATTGGGGCAGACGCCTATAGTCCCAGCTACTTGGGAGGCTGAAACAAGAGAATCGTTTAAGCCCAAGAGTTTGAGGTAGCTGCGAACAGTGACGCCACAGAACTCTTCTGAGGGCAACCTAGTAAGACTCTGTCTAAATAAATAAACAAATAAATAAATAAATAAATAAAATACCTTAACTAATTTATCCCCTGATGTTTAAAACCTGTAGCTCAAGCGGCTAGGGCGCCAGCCACATACACCAGAGCTGGTGAGTTCAAATCCAGCCCAGGCTTGCTGAACAACAATGACAACTTCAACCAAAAAAAAAAAAATAGCTGGGCATTGGGGCGGACACCTGTAGTCCCAGCTACTTGGGAGGCTGAGGCAGGAGAATTGCTTAAGCTCAAGAGTTTGAAGTTGCTGTGAGCTGTGATGCAACAGTACTCTACCCAGGGCAACAGCTTGAGACTCTGTTTCAAAAAATAAATAAATAAAATAAAAAATAAAAATAAAACCTACACATGATCATGGCCATTAACCTAAATCTGAGAAATACATTATCCATGAATTAACTTAATCACACATTTATATGCAAACATGGCAGGAAATATTCCCTTTCCTTGAAAGATACATTTGTAAAAAATATTTTACATTCTAGAAAGCAAGTTGCTATGTTTATAAATATATGTCTATTTTCTTAGGTACTAATACCATTTGCCTATATAAATTGTCCACATGTAAAACTTCAAGATATTATTTATTAAATATGCATGTGTTGGACCAGTCAGGAAATTTCTGATTGCAAGTGACAGTAAAACCAACTCAAACTCCCTTAAACTAAATATGGAACTTACTGGCTAGATTAACTGAAAAGTCCACAGAACAAATTCTAGTTGCAGTCACTGTTATATCAGACAATGTCAATGTCTTATATTCAAGACATCTGTGTGATATCTCCCAGATAACTCAAAATGTAGCTCCTGGTTGTTTGGAAGTCCATGATAAGTTATTTAACTATCACTAACAGATCCAGTGTACAAAGCTGGGGAGAAGGGGGTGTAGAAAACAGGACTACCCTAAAAACCAGCCAGCTCCCAGCCAGGCATGACGGTTCATGCCTATAATCCTAGCACTGTGGGAGGCCCAGATGGGTGGATTGCTTAAGCTCAGGAATTCAGAGCAAGATCCTGTCACTACTAAAAATAGAAAAACTATATATAGCCTTCTGTAGTCCCAGCTACTGAAAAGGCTGAGGCAAGAGGATCTCTTGAGCCCAAAAATTTGAGGTTGCTATGAGGTATGACTACCGCACTCTACCCAGGGCAACAGAATGAGACTCTGTCTCAAAAAAAAAAAAAGAAAAAAAAAAATTTATCTTTTCCAATACTGCATGGGTCATGATTTCCTGACACTCATACAGCTTGGATTGCTGGCTATAGGCAAAGGAAATTCTAACAGTAAAGTTTCAAAATACCACCAAGTTGAGATGATTTTCTCTTTCTTATAAAGCTGTTAGCAACCACAGAAAGTCGCTAACTAGCAGATTCCAACATCTTTGCTTATTTTCCTACAAATTCCCCCTGATAGCTTTAGCCTCAGGAGATATGATATCCTGGCTCCAAGATGCCATGGGTGACAGTTTAATCAACTTCTTTGCTACTAAAGAACAGAAACTTCCAACTTCCCAGCCAGGGATGGGCAATCCCCACTGTCCCACACTCACCTTAATTACCCAGTTCCACATCTTGGCTCTGTTACCTGCTCACTAAGTTAACACTGAGTCTGGACAGTGTACTCTACCAGGCTAACCAGAAACCTCCTGACATGCTAAGTCCCTTAGGCACCACCACAAGCACTTTCCTTTTCAGTTTTCCCCTCATTTTCCCATTTCAAAGAAATATCGGGAGAACCCCAAGGCAGGCCCTTTTAGCCCAACTTGCTTTTTACTTACAAGAACTCGGATTTTCTCATGCTAGGTCTGTACCCCCCTGGATACAGAAAGATCCATAACTGGATCTTTCTCAGCCCTCCAACACAGCAATTTTGGCATTGTGTCTTGGAAAGACAGATTTTATACAACAAATAAAATTCCATCATGATGTTGTTGCCTGAATTGCTGTACCAGGTGCTTGTCTTCAGAAGTTAAAGAATGAATTCCGGGACAGAGAGAACTGGCAGAATTTGATTAGGGGCAAGTAGGACAATTTATTTATTGAAAGATGAGAAAGAAAAACAAAGCCACTGGCACAGTGGAGAGGGGTCCTGAGCAAGTTGTCACTGAGAGCTAGGTGTTAAAGTGATTATATATGTTTTCCAAATGTATCTATCTTTCTCAAGAACTGGGGAATGGAACATATATTCTGTTTTAACTTCTGGTGCCAGGAGCCTAATTTTTTTTTTTTTTTTTTTTTTTTTTAAAGACAGAGTCACACTCTGTCGCCCTGGGTGGAGTGCCATGGCATCATGACGCATAGCAAACTCAAACTCTTGGACTTGAACAATCAACCTGTCTCAGCCTCCCAAGTAGCTAGGATTAAGACAGACGCCATGACGCCCAGCTAATTTTTCTACTTTTAGTAGAGATGGGGTATCACTCTTGCTCAGGCTGGTCTTCAACTCCTGAGCTTAAACAATCCTCCCAACTTGGCCTCCCAGAGTGCTGGGATTAGAGGTATGAGCTACTATACCCAGCCAAACTAAAATTTAAAGTTAAAACTTAATCTAGTACAGGTTTGGCAACTGAAGCTCAACGGCTAGGGCACCAGCCACATACCCGGGATGGAGGGCTCAATCCCAGCCCACAGCCAGCCAAACAACAATGACAGCTATAACACACACACACACACACACACACACACACACACAAAAAGGCGGGTGTTGTGGCAGGCGCCTGTAAGTCACAGCTACTTGGGAGGCTGAGGCAAGAGAATTGCTTAAGCCCAAGAGTTTGAGGTTGCTGTGACCTGTGACACCACGGCACTCCACCGAGGGCTACATGGTATTGAGACTCTGTCTCAAAAAAAAAACAAAAACAAAACAAAATAAAAAAAAATTTAATCTACTATATATGTCATAAGACTTATATAAAGGACAGGCCACAAGCCTCTCCGGTTATTTATGACTGATAAAATGCCTTGATGTGGTTCAAAACATATACACTCCTACCTCTGTCATCAAGGCTGCTTAAGGCAGGTGTTCCTTTAACTCTGGCTGCCTCAACTTCCTTGTGCTTTTATTCTTGTGTCAATGTTGAGGTCCTACATGGGCACAAACAACTCAAAGCATTTCACCTAAAATGCAGAAATGCTGTCTTCACATCATTTCATTCAATGTTCATTGAACACATGTTGAACACCACGCTATATGCATCCTCTTTTGAAGGACATAGAAATGAACAAGGCATGGTTCCTGTCCTCTGGCAATTTACAATCAAACAGTAAATGTACTCCATTTTAGGGGACCTGCCATACTTTATGAAGGAAGTAATGTGTGAAAGACAGACAAGATTTTTGCAAAGGATTTGAGAAGAAACATAAGGAGTACTTTCAGACTGGGAGAAAGAGCACTTGCAAAGGTACAGAGAATGGTAGATTTAGCATGGGATTAGGAAGTTGCATTATTTGGTTTGACTGCATGTAGGATTCATAAGTAAGTGGTGGCAAATATGTAAGTAGGACTAATGGTGAAGATGTGGGGATTCTGAGCCCTCCTTTGTATGTAAAATGGACTCAGTGAAAGATATGTCTAAAGATCCTAGTTTCTGTAAAGTATGAGATGGCATGGTAGTGAAATATATGTCCACAAATTCTCTGATATGTATTTTGCTTGTGGGAGGAAGATAAATAATTTTCCAGAGAACAGATTGTGGTGGTTTCAGGGATACATTCACAAATTCTTCCATACTCCTCTCCTTGAGAAAAGGAACTTACTTCCCCTTTTCCTGTCAGTCATACTTAGTGACTCTCTATTAATGAATACAATATGGCAGAAAAGATGAACTGTCACTTTCAAGATTAGATTATTAAAAACCCTGCAACTTTCATCTGGGAGATTCTCACGCTTTCTCTCAGATCACTTTCTAAAGATGACGCCAGCTTCCACATGCAAAGACAGCACTGTGAAGAAGCTCACGTGGCAAGAAACCGAGGCTTACTACAAGCCATGTGAGATGTCTGACAAAGTGGCTCATGCCCGTAATCCTAGTATTCTAGGAGGCCGAAGCAGGAGTAACCCTGGTGCTCAGGAGTTTTGACACCAGCCTGAGCAAGAGGAAGACCCTGTCTATACTAAAAATAGAAAAATTAGCCAGGGGTTATGGTAGGCTTCTGTAGTCCTAGCTACTTGGGAGGCTGAGGCAAGAGGATTACTTGGGCCCAGGAATTTGAGGTTGTGAACTCACAGCCCATAGCTGTAAGCTATGATGATGCCATGGCACTCTAGCCTGGGGGACAGAGTGAGAAATCCTGTCTCCAAAAAAGAATAAATAAATAAATAAAGCCATAAATAAAAACCATGTGAGTGACCTTGGAAACAGATCTTTCCCCAGCCAAGCTCAGATAACTGCAGCCCAGGCTAACGCCCTGATTGCAGCCTCATGACAGATCCTGATCCAGAATCACCCAACTAAGCTTTTCCTGGGCTTCTGGACTATGAAAGCTGTGATTTTGTCATTTTAAGGTGTTAAATTTGGGATCAAATTCGTTATGCAGCAATGGATAGCTAATACAAATGCCCTACAAGGAATAAAAACTGGAGAAGGTAAAGAGATAAGTTAAGAAAGCTGGCATTAGGCAAAGCAACCAATAATGAAAATGTAAATCAGAACAGTAACAATGACTACAAAAGAAGAGATCTATGCCCGGGGCTTGACAGAAATGTAATTCACAGGATTTACGGGCTAATTAAATCAGAAGTAGTATGGAGAAAAAGATATTATAATGCTCTTTCCATGCCCAGTTGAGATGATTATGAAGATGGTAATGTCATCAGTTGAAAAATGGAATATAGAAAAGGAAGAACATGAAGCAGATAATGGTAAATGGATTGTATGTTGCCATAACTGTCTTTTTGTTTTAAGCATGCTAACTCTGACACACTAGGTGATATCCACACAGAGAAATCTATAAAGCTATCGCAAAATAATATCTGGTACAGTTAGAACACAGTTGATTAAGAATAGAGATCAAGGGTGGTGCCTGTGGCTTAAGTAGGATACCAGCCCCATATACCATGGATGGCAGGTTCAGGCCTAGCCCCAGCCAAAACTGAAAAAAAAAAAAAAAAAAAAAAAAAAAAGAATAGAGATAAAGACCTGGTGCAGTGGCTCATGCCTATAATCCTAGCACTCTGGGAGGCCTAGGCAGGTATACTACTTGAGCTCAGGAGTTTGAAACCAGTCTAAGCAACAGCGAGACCCCCTCTCTACTAAAAATAGGAAAATTAGCTTGGTGTTGTGGCAAGCACCTGTAGTCCTAGCTATTTGGGAGGCTGAGGCAAGAGGATTTCTTGAGCCGAAGTGTTTGAGGTTACTGTTAGCTAGGATGACACCATGGCACTCTACCCAAGGTGACGTGAGACTCTGTCTAAAAAAAAAAAAAAAGAATATAGATCACGATTCAGTTATTAAGTGAGATGGGGTGAAATAACCCACACTTTGGGTAGCAAGGCTTTAAAGTACCTTCCATACTTTCAATTCTGTATATGCATGAATATAAGGAAGACCATTCACAATTGAATAAAAGTTCAGGAGGTCCAGAGAAAGGGAATTTAGAAGATAAAAGACTGAGATCAAACTGGTTGAGGCTGGAGGATCACTTGAGGCCAGAAGCTCAAGACCAGCCCAGGCAAAGTAGCAAGACTATATCTTTGCAAGAGAATCAGCTAACCCCACAAGCTGAAAGTTGTGACGCCACAGCACTCTACCAAGGGTGACAAAGTGAGACTCTGTCTCAAAAGAAAAAAAAAAAAGAGATGGGTAAAATGAAATTGTAGAAGAAGGTCTTTTCTCATTGGGATCATTACAACTGAAGAAATCCTTCCTATATGTATGTCAACAGGGTATTCTTTTTAAAATTAGTTTGTATATGATAAGGAGAATAATGAAAACAAAAAAAGGAATGTGTTGGGACACTTAGTTCCACTGTTAACAAGGTAATGAAATAAGCAAATAATCCAACAATAATGTAATCAAGAAGTCACAAATCTGAAAGTAAATAAATATTCAAAACCTTCCTATGACACCTTATAGGATGAACACCTACCTATGGAAGTTTGTCTTATTTGCATAAAAATATACATTTGTATATGAAATAGGATACATCAAGACAGCCAATTTATTCATTTAAATAAAATAACAACCTGAGATGCCTTAAGCAAATATTTGAAAACACATCAAAGCTTCAGAGTTAATACAGAGGACTCCAAGGAAAGAATTAAAAGCCTAAGGGAAAGTCATGCTGCCAAAACTAGACCGATAATAAGCTGAAGTTTGAAATTTTGTCTTGCATTAGTTAATACATTTAGGCAGAAACATTGCTTAGAGAAATTTATTTCAAGGCTGCTAATAGCCAAATGTCTTTCTCTTTCAGCCTCTGCACAATTACAAAACTCCCTAGTCCCTCAAGTGTCCTACTTTAGGTGGAATAACCATAGAGTTTGCCTTCTCTGCGTAGGATCTTTATTTCTCTGCTTGCTTGGCAGTCAGAAGTGGTCACGTCCACCTTGAAAAGCATCAGATCATTTCTGCTTCAGCAGCTGAGAGTCCCTCAGCACACTGGTCCAGATTCAAGGAGCTGGATAATTATTCCCTATTCTAAATGCAACCATTTGTTGGATATTTTTAATAAGAAACAAGTGTGGATCTCAGCTAGCAAACTTAACGATGCAAGAAAGGCTGTATTCCTTTATTGTCTTTAAGTCGCCCTAGCTCCTCTTGGCTTGCAGGAAATCCAGTCATAATCATTTGTGCCCACTTCCCCTCCTTTACTCCTAGGCTGTAACCTACACCAACACTAAACCAGTAATCAGTCATTGGTCTAACGTGTGTAGAGCTGATTAAGTCCAGTAAGTCATGAGTTACAATTACTTCCTATCTACAGAGATACATAAATTCATCAGGAAACAAAACAGAAACCATAGAAATCCCCCTTTGCTATCAATAGCAGTGCCATGGTCTTGTTCTAATCCAGGCGATACAGCTCAGACTTTTGCTTACCCTGACTCCACATTTTTACCTAGAAAAATATCCATGTTTCTAGGCCCTTGTTGCTATGATGAGGGACGTAGGCATGGTCCTAGGCTAGGACCATGGGAGTGGAAGCAAGACAGTATAAAGGACACAGACAAGGAACCAGCCAGGTCATAGAGCAGCCCAGAAGTTTAGTCAAAGTGTATGGAGGGGTCTTGGTCTGGTTGAGCAATCTAGTGGTCAGTGCCAGAGAACTGGAAAGAGTCCACTGGATGGAGCAGCAGTTAAGGAGGTCAATGGTCACTCTGACAAAATTCAGAGGAGTGACAGGAAAAGAAATCTGATTGAAATGGGCTTAAGAGTTAAGAAATGGATTCAACAAGTTTCGTCTGTTCTTTTGAAAATGTGACAGCTAGAGGTGATTTAGAGGTCTGGCAAGGCTTGCTATAGCTGGCTTTTTCGGAGAGGAAACAATAGCTTGAGTATCATTAAAGGCTACAGGGAAGGAGCTGGATTGAACACATAAGAAAAAGAAATATCAGAGGAAGCTATATCTTTATTCTAGCAAAGATAGGAGAGAAGAGACATAAAAGCACAGAGAAAAGGGCTGGTTTGTACAAAGAGATGGGAAAGGGATATCCTCTTATGAACACAGGAAAGGTGGTGAGGGAGGGGGCCAACTTAGGTAAGTTTGAGGTCATGGAGTTGTGGGAGTTCAAACCTCAGGGCGTCATTTTTTTCTGTGTAGCATTAACACCAGGTTATCTGTCAAGACTTCGGGTAAGCAAAGAGTTTGGGGCAACAGAGAGAGACTTTAGTTTCATTTACTTTTTCTGGTTTGGGACACAAATGTATAGTAACCTTGCTAAATCTACTATCTTTTTAGGATTCTTTTAAATTTTCTAGATTCATAGTCTATATTAAAGTAATGGTAGTTTACTTTTCTTTCTTTATACACGTAAAAGTTGTGCCTCTTATTTCTTTTACTTGCCTTATATGGCACTGGTTGCAGCTGGGACTACATTATTTGGCAAGGGATTCCCACACCACACAGAAGCTATAAATCAGGCTCTACTCCTTGTATGGGGCAACCTGGAAAAATTATTGAATCACCACATTAATCCTGTGCAGTTAGAACTTTGGATTTTCTGGTCATTTTAACTCAAAATATGTTAAAATATATGTAGCTTTCAAATATTAGCATACCTACCCTTTAAAAATAAAACAGCCGAGCACAGTAGCTCACAGGTTTAAGACCAGCATGAGCCAGAGCGAGACCTCACCTTTAAAAAATAGCCAGGCGTTGTGCTGGGCACCTGTAGTCCCAGCTACTCAGGAGACTGAGGCAAGAGAATCACATAAGCCCAGGAGTTTGAGGTTGCTGTGAGTTATGATGCCAGAGCACCCTACCAAGAGTGACAAAGTGAGACTCTGTCTCAAAAATAATAAAAATAAAAATAACACAAACTATTCCTAAGTAGTTTTTATTGATATACAGCACAACTCTTAAACTATTCTTTCTCCCAGACAAAAATTTTACAGTGACTTTGATTTGTTCTTCATCTACAATCAATATGCAAAATAGCATTTCAGAAATGGAGTTCTGAGCCAGGCCCAGTGGCTCATGCCTATTATCCTAGCACTCTGGAAGAGTGCGGCGGGCAGAATGCTTGAGGTCAGGAGTTTGAGATCAGACTGAGCAAGAGCAAGACCCCATCTCTATAAAAATAGAAAATATAGCCGGGCATTGTAGTGTACGCCAGTTCTCCCAACTACTCAGAAGGCTGAGTCAGGAGGATCACTGAGGCCAAGAGTTTGAGGTTGCTATGAGCTAGGGTAATACCATGGGACTCTAACCTGGTCAACAGAGTCTGAGACTCCATCTCAAAAAAATAAAATAAAACAAAAAGAAATGGAGTGCATTGGTTCAACCATGGCCCAGACATCTATTAAGCTCCTGACAGTGAATTCATGTACATAGCACAGGGACAGAGTAAGCTAAATAGCCTCTGGCCCCAGGAACACAGACAGTAATGAGATAAGTAGAAATACTGGTGACTAAAACTAGCAAACATCCTCTTATACATTGAGCTACAAATCCATTTGCTACAATGTCCTTATTGCCATCCAAATATATAGGTAGCCATAAAGTTTGTGCGCAATTTAAAAGTTTTATACATACACACATATATATATAAAACTATATATCTCATGCAGAATTTGGGGATCATTTTTACTATCTTTGCATAAGATTTGACATTTCCTGTTCTTCAAGGTCTACACTCAGACAAAACAGTGAAATTCAAATGATGTTCAAAAACTTAGGATTCATTTTCTTTCTCTAGAAATATCAATAGTATATTTCAATAGCTACTATTTGTTGTGCAAATATAGGTATTACATGGCAGGCATAATGCTAAAGACTTCCTACCTCATATAATCTTCACATGGCCTTGTGATTAGATCTTGTTCCCTTTACATGGTGAGGAAAGAGATCAGAAAGATGAAATAACTTGCTGGATTTCTATGCTGCCTCAGCTTTGTTCAATTTTTTTTTTCCTTTGGTAGAGACTGAGTCTCACTTTATTGCCCTGGGTACAGTGCTGTGGCGTCTCACAGCTCACAGCAACCTTCAACTCCTGGGCTTAGGCGATTCTCTTGCCTCAGCCTCCAGATTAGCTGGGACTACAAGCACCCGCCACAATGCCCAGCTTTATTTTTTTTGTTGTTGTTGCAATTTGGCTGGGGCTGGGTTTGAACCCGCCACTCTGGTATATGGGGCCAGTGCCCAACCCACTGAACCACAGGCACCGCCCAGCTTTGTTAAATTTTTAACTATTCTGCTGTGTTGGCCTGTACCCTGCCTCTATTCAGACACCTAATGCCAATACCAAAAGAACAGATGCTCAACAAAGACTGAAATTGATCTTCACCAGTGTACTAGAACAAAGGTTCAATCCTAGTCTCAAAATAAAGATTTCCTTACAAATAAAAGCTCTCATTCAATCACAAATGCTCAGTGAATATCTATCTATGCCAGACCTTTTTCTGATTATTAAATTAAGATTAAAGTGAATGGGGCCAGGCACAGCGGCTCATGCCTATAATCTTAGCACCCTGGGAGACCGAGGCAGGTGGATTGCTTGAACTCACGACTTCCAGACCAGCCTGAGCAAAGAACAAGGTCCCACCTCTACTAAAAATAGAAAAACTGAGGCAAAAGGATTGCTTGAACCCGAGTTGGAGGTTACTGTGAGCTATGATTCCATGATACTCTGTCCAGGGCTAGAGTTTGAGACTCTGTCTCGGGAAAGAAAAAAAACAAGGATTAAAGTGGATGCTACTCACTGGATAACTTACTACTGTATTAAAGAGGATGAACAGGAGGAAAATTGTCATTTAGAATATTCCCCTTAAGTATCTGCAGGGAACTCAGCTTGAATCTAAATTTGGTTCACCACTGAAATCATGTGTATTTAGACTCTTAGGAGGTATAATATGGGGTCCTCGGGGTTTTATAGAAATGTGCCTTTAAGGGAATTCATTCTAAGGGAAGAGATTCATACAGAACAATTAGGCACTAGGACAGTGAGTAAGATCAGAGAAAGCGGTGAGTCTTCAGATCATCAAGATTTCTGATACAGTCCTAGAACCAAAGAGCAGAAGTGAAGAAGCAAGCAAAACCCAGAAGAGCTGAAATGCCAGGTATCAATTGAGGCAGTTCCATTCATGGACAACAGGACCACTGCCAGGGTTCCTGCAGCAAATGGAAATTGTGCTTTCCTGGCAATCATTAATGCCCTCAGTATGGGACTTGGGCAGCTTAAAATCAAATATCACCTCTGGCCTTATTTTGGAAACCACCAAGAGTAAAGCAGCTGCCATAGCATTAGCAATATGAAGAGATTTTCCCACACAGTTCTGAGCAGGATAGGAGATAAACAGGGGTGCCCCAGCATGGCCAAGGGAGCTAGTTTATCAAGGCTTCATGAGATATCACCCTAAGATTCCCAAGGCTAGCTGGAAGGAATTAGAGAAACCAGAGTTCCAACAGAGTGCTGAACATGGAGGCTGAGCCTGGGAACTTGAATGCATGCTCATTTTCGGCCAAATTGTATTAAGTAAATTTGTCATTCTGCAGTATGGGAAGAAGCATGAAGTCTTACCTTATGTGCAAAATGTGAAATAATTCATAACTTTAAAAATTCCCAAATCTCACAATTCCAAAGTTGCATGACCAAGTAAAATTCATATTGAGTTTATCCAGTAGGGCCACATAGTACAATCATGTCAATTATTAAACAGAAATAACGCTCCTATTAGAATATTAACCTGAATTGTCTGAGTTTTGAATTACACAAGATTTATGAGCGTTTTTGTCGGCATTTTAGCCTACTCAACCTCCAGGACGGTGTGGCGGGGATGACTGGATTATATAAACAGCAGAGACAAAGAGGTGAATGTATGAGTCAGACATAGCCGTTCTAATCAATGAGAAAAGTGCCTTTTCCTTTCATTCTAATAAATTAATACCTCATTTCTCACAACATGACATTTTCTCAGAAGACTCCTGAAAATGAATTAAGTAGGAGTTGCATTTTTAAGCTAGCTCCAGCAGAGATTTATCACCTAAGTAACCATTATACTGACGTAGCTGTAATATTTTTATTTTTCAATTCCTCAATGATTATGCCAATGCATTTTACTTCTCCTCATGGGCTTAATTTGGTCCACCCACTCAGAAGTCACCCCTGACTGTAACAGTTCATAGTCCTTTGTAAAGACAGCCTTCTGAAATGAAGAGATTGTTTATGCTATAATAATTTTTTTGTTTTTTATAGCAAAAGTAAATGTAGTCATTGAGATAAAGCAGTCTCTTATACCAAGCTCTGTTTTTGCAAAAAAGGCTTTAGAATTATTTTAGTGCCCACAGAATATAAAGAGATAGACCTGTACTGTCCAATATGGTAGCCACTAGCCACAAGGGGCTTATTATTGAACATTTTAAATAGGCCTAGTCTGAGGTGAATTGTGCTTTAAATGTCAAACATACACTGGATTTCCAAGATTTAATATGGAAAAAAATAAACATCTCCTTAAACATTTTATGTTGATTAAATGCCCAATAATAATGGTTTAGCTATATTGGATTAAATGAACTATGTACTAAAATTGAGTTCACCTGTTTCTTTTTACTTTCTTAATGTGACTAATAAAAAATTTAAAAATACATAGGTGGATCGCATTATATTTAACAGTGCTGAGTCAGATACTGCCACTACTCTGCCTTCACCATTTCCTTCTCAACCTTTATAAAGAGGGCATGCTGGGGCTAGGTAAGTCATTATTTTTCCATCAGTGAAGGTAACTCCAGGATGTTCAGGAAAATTCACAGGAATTGTATATCCATCCTGGCTGTCACTCTAAACAGCCTTCAGGCTTCTACACCACGGATCATACTATCTTCTCCTAAATCCCTCCATTCCTAGTTTCAAACCCCTATGAACTCATGTTTCCAGGCTCATAAAAAATTCTTTCACATGAAAAAAAAATTGTTTTTCATGTTCACACACTTTTCCTTACTGAGACAGACTTCTTCAAAGAGGGAATTTAGCTCTGAACTTAGCTCCCCGTGTTTTTACCTATCACAAGACTTAGCTCTGGGTTTTTCATTTACATAAGCAAAAGGTCCATTAAAATATTTTCCCAAAGAAAAATAGTTTTATCCCAAGATCAATTCTGCACCCCACCTCTTGCCAAGCCAGCTAAGATCTTTTTTATTTTTCTTTAAATTGAGACAGCGTCTTCATTATGTCTCCCTCAGTAAAATGCCATGGCTTTCCACCTCACAGCAACCTCAAACTCTTAGGCTTAAGCGATTCTCTTGCCTCAGCCTCCCAAGTAGCTGTGACTACAGGCACCCATCACAATGTCCGGCTATTTTTTTGTTATAGTCGTCATTGTTGCTTAGCAGGCCCAGGCCAAGTTTGAACCTGCCAGCCCTAGTATATGTAGCAGGTGCCCCACCCACGGAGCTACAAGCGCCACGCCTCAGATCTTTCTTTACTTCTTTGCTCTGTAGAAATGACAAGACCCCACTAGGCAGGGTCTGAATACAGAGACACACCTTGCAAGACATATATATATATATATATATATATATATATATATATATATATATATATATATATATATATATATGTG
>CAUYPK010058459.1:0-11952 GCA_963574355.1 Loris lydekkerianus | reverse complement strand
TCCAGTGGACATTTTTAGTCTTTTTGCCAGTGTGGATGTTGGAGTTAGATCAAAAGTTTCTGAGTGAGTTTACTTTTGTGGTTGAGGATCGGGCTGGTCATTATGGAGGATAGGTCTGAGAATATTCTGAAGAGCTGGTTTGGTTATGGCAAATTTCTTCAACATATGAATGTCTTAAAGTATTTAATTTCTCCATCATAAATGAAACTCAGTTTAGCTGGATACAGGATCCAGGGTTGAAAGTTATTTTGCTTTAGGAAATAAAAGTCAATGATCACCCTCTTCTGGCTTGAAAAGTTTCAGCAGAGAAAAGTGGTCATTATAATATTCTTCCCTTTGTAGGTAATGAATTTCTTATGTCTGGCTGCTTTCAGAATTTTTTCCTTCATACTAACTTTAGTGAAGTTAATTATGATATGCCTGGGGGATGTCTTATTCAGATTGAGTCATGCTGGCATTCTGAAACTGTCTGCTATCTGAATTTCAGAATCTCTTGGCATGTCTGGAAAATTCTCTTTCATAATTTTATGGAGAAGGGTCTCTGTGCCTTGCAAGGCCACTTCATCACTTTCCGGGATTCCAATGAGGCATATATTAGCCTTCTTCCAATTATCCCAGAGCTCTCTGAGAGAATGATCCATTTTTGCTCTCCATTTCTATTCCTCATTGAGAGTTTGGGAGTGTTCAAATGCTTTGTCTTCAATGTCAGAAATCCTTTCTTCTGCTTGCTCCACTCTGTTATTGAGGGATTCTACTGTATTTTTCAGATCTTTGAGGGCTGGAAATTCTTGCTTCAGTGTGTCAAAATCTTTGGTGATTTTGTCTTTAAATTCTTGAGACAACTTTTGAATTTCTCCTCGAATTTCTAATTCTGACTTTTGAATTGCTTCTTGCATTTCTAATTCCAAATTTTCTTCCATTCTATTAATCTTGTTTGCGATCCAAATTCTGAATTCGATTTCTGACATCTCGGCCAGCTATTTATGAATGGGATGTTCAGTTACATCTGCCATATCTTTCCTTGGGGGGGGTTATCTAGTCTGGTTATTCATGTTACCAGAGTTTTTCTGCTGATTCCAACCCACAATTATTTTACACTGTTTGACTTTTCCCCTGGTGCTTTGTCGAGGACCCATACAGTGCTATGGCCTGAGAAACTGGGGACCTGTTTGGTGTGATGGGGCTAAGTATTTCTGTCTTGTTTTCAGCTGGTCTCTGTCCAACCCTAGTAAAACAGTTAGTGTGGGTTGAAGTCTCAGCTGTGGAGAAATACCAGCAATTAAGTCACCCCGCCCCCATAGGCAACAATTAGAAAAGGAAAATCAAACCTTCCTACAACCAGACACCCAGGGCACCACTTGAATAGTCCTGAGTGGGAAGGTTGGTGCCTCCTTCCTCACCTTGCACCTCTGTCACACCCAGTCACTGATAGCTCCGCAGGGCTGTGACCCAATTGCCTCTAGTGAACAGATACTCCAGGTGTTTGCACCTTCCTGAATCACAATGAAATCTATTTCTGCTCAGCCCGGCCTCTGTGCTCTGCCTTTATCCAGCAGGGTGATATGAGGCCTGACAACCTCGGGCGCTTGATGGAGGCTGGGGGTGTTCACTCAGTTCCAGCCCCGCCCCTGATTGATGTTACTAAAAGAACAGAATAGAACAACTTTTCAGAAATGTGTTTCTGTCCTTGCTAAATTTCCATGCAGAAGAGAAGCTGTTTTGAGTTCCCAGAGCCTGTACCTTTGCTCCTACAGGTTTGTAGTTTGTTAGCTGTCAGTTCTAGCTTCCTGCCTTCCTTTGTCTAGAGGCTGATGATCCCCTGAGGGCCAGGTGCATCTTAGGCTCAGTAAAGCAGTCCTCTCAGTTAGCTCCACTCTGGGAATTTCCTGGCTCTTCACATGCGTTTTCTAGTCCCTGCACTCCACCCGGCCAGTACCACCTCAGGCAAACCCTTTACTCACAGGGCCTGCGTTTCCATCCCAGATCTATTCCATGGTGGTTGCCACCTGGGAAGATGCCAGGCCTCCTCTGGTTGCCCAGGGAGACAGGGGTTGTGGGTTGGGAATATCCGGGAGTGAGCCCTATTGTTGCCAAAAAACTGCTGCTGCTCTGCACCTCAGGGCACCACCACTCCAGTGTGGTTCCCTCTCAGCCGACCATCCTCTCCTTACTCCCATGCCACAGAATCAGCACTGACTAGCAGCAGTTCAGGCCCTGTCCACACCTCTCACGAAAACACCCAAGAATCTGGACTCCTGGGGGACAGGCCTCCAGACCTCAAAGTGAGAGTGGAGGGGAGTGCTGGGAGCTCAGAGTTGCAGGTAGAGAATATATACCATTTTATACAGTTTTATGCCTGGCAGGAGAATGCCGTGGCACCCTAGTAGGGGAGGTAGGTCCAGTTTTTAGAGGGTCTGTCCCATGGAGTGTAGTGGGAGGACCTTTGAACTCTGCTCGTTTGTTTGTGGGGCACTCTGAGCCATTCTCATGGGGAAGGGACTCCCATCTGCTTGGTGATGGATTTTATAACTTTTGTTTGTATCCTTGGGCATCGCAGCTCACCTCAGTGGAGTTGATGAGTGTTCTTCAACCTTTTCTCTTGGTGCAGCTCTAATCTACCAGGTTACTTGCTAAATTTCTGTCCTTTAACTCTCCTTCTGGATGCAAGCCCCTGTGGAAAGCTTGCTTCAGTCAGCCATCTTGTCTCTGCCCCCCCTTGCTCAATTTTTTAAATCAAATCTGCTTACTTGAATTCGCTAGTGATATTCATGTTAAGTAAAAGATTTTTTGTTCTACATCTTTTGATCTAAGAAATATTTACCTAAAGCCCCATTTGCTCAAAGATTTTTTCCTCCTATGAGCCTGCCAGAGTGCTTGAAATTCTCATCTTACTCCTGGTTTGAGGGTTGCAGCCCTTTATTAAACTGCAAAGCTGTTACCTGGAAATAGTTACATAGAAACCACCTTTACCTGTGAATGTCTTCAGTGATTGGGGACCAATCATCTCCTTGTGACCTTAGATTCCTAAGAGAGTTGAAATAAATGATCTCTTAGGTCTCTCCTCTCATTAGGGATCATTCTGTAGTTTTGTAATCCTGTACTGCGATGATCTCACAGGCAGATAAGTTTGGGTAGAGGACTAGGAATCAGGGTGGATCCAGAGCCTTAACTTCCACTTGGAGTAGTTGGGGTGGAGGGGCAGTTGGAGCCAAGATAGGCAAGGTCTCTGAACCCCAAGCACTTCCCTGGTGGGAGGCAGAGAGAGGCGGTGACCAAGGAGCCCTACTCCACAGCTTTGCACCTTTGATGGGCATGATGTTAATGTATAAAAATGCTCATTGTCCTTGGTCCCTTCTGTCACTGGCAAAGACTCTTTGAAAATGAAAGGCAGTGTGAAATCAAATGAAGCACTTGACAAAACCATGCCAACAGGGAGGGAGCCATGAAAGGACTTCCTTAGGACATTGTTAGAATTTCTGTTCTCCTCCCTCTCCTATAATTCCCAGGGATTTGTCTTTTCAGCAGCATTAAAGAATACAGTTTATCTTTAACACATTCATCCCAAGTTCTAAAAGTACAATGCTTTGTGTAAAATGTAAAGCATATAAAGACCAGCCTTGATGCTTAAAGACATTGAAACTCATCAAATGTGACAGTAGGTAGCCACTTGTAGACATAGAGGGGGCAGTCCCACTCAGCATTGTGAGGGATCCTAGAAGGACTCCTTGCCACAAAACAAAACTTTAAAACAAAAATCCTTCCATGGCTTATCCCTCATGCCCAGACCCCACCTTCTAACACTGTCTTCTGTGGTAAATGTCACCAGGGATATTCAACCTCTGGCCCATGAGTCACATGCTGATTGTGTGAGGACATTTTTTGCTTATATGTGGCTATCATGGAAACTATACACAGCTCACCAGCTTTCATTAGTGTTTGTGTGTTTACTGTGTGACCCAAGACAACTCTTATTCTTCTTCCTATGTGCAGCAGAGGAAATAATAGGTTGGACTCCCCAACCCTTCCATCCATTTTTTTAGGGATGAGACATACTGGATGTATAGTAATACCTCTAGGTGTGAATTTATCAACTTGGTTATGGGCTTCATCCCAAAAATGGGTGTCTGGAGGGAAAATGTAATGGAAAAGAGGAAAGATAGTACAGGATGGGACAGGGGATTAGGAGTGTCACCAAAAAAAATACTAGCAGCAGTGACAATAAGCATTCCAATCATTCCAAAAAGGTCTAATGCTTTACAGTTAACCAAGAGCTTTGATAGGCATCATGTAATTTTTATGCTGATCACATGAAATACATATAAAGTATATGCATGCTTACACATGAGATTGGAAGAAATAAAGGGTCTTGCCCTAGGCCACCCCAATGACAGGCATCTGGAAAACTAGACTAGATGCCAGCTGTTGATACCCACACACATTGCTTTCTTCTAATGATACCTGAAGGGCTGAAGAGAATTTTGGATACAGGAGAGAGATTTAGAGACAGTAACCACAACCTTAGCAGGTCCAACTCTTCTTAACCACTCAAGGTCTTGTTAGGGGGGCAGGTGATACCCTGAAAACCCGAGGCCTTATCTCACCAGCTTCCTGAGCTCCACTCTCATTGTCTCCTGTGTTAGAACTGGCTTTGTCACATTCAGTCTTTAGGTTGAGAATACCTAAGAAGGGGAGGAGAAGGAATGCCAGGCACTATGTCACTCAAAGTTCTTCTCCTAGATAGTAAACACCTGAACCCTCCAGACTCCAGGTGTTACACACAAATGTTCCCACAGTGTGGTTTTGCATTTGCTTTCTACAGTGCTGCAATATGCCCAAGAGGTGTCTACAAATTGAGCACTGGAACAATTACCTCCTTTCATTTTTTCCTTCAGTAGGTGAGGACCTCAAGCTCATTTATACCCAGCCTACTGGGAAATCACAGTTGCTCATGGATGTGACATGAGGGGTTCTAGAAAGACCCAATAGCTCAAAAAGTACCCCTACCACTTGTTCCTTGTGCCTAGTATTCATGACGCTTATTTTATTAAAGCTTTGCTCCTTGATAAAATGTAATCTTCCTCCTCTAATCAGACTTTAATTAATCATCAGACACTGTCACTTTGGGGTGAATGAGTTTTTTTTCTTTAGAGCACAGACTGGCAGATGGAAAGAGGGGACAGGAGGACTTTGAAAGGAGCCCAGGTAATGCAGGGTGTGAAACCAGCCACGCCTCCCACAGCACCTGAGTTGAGCTCAGCTTGCATACAGCAGTCCCTCCCTTTTCCTCCCAAGTACCTTCACTCCCTACCTGAGCTGAAAACAGCCCTCATGCCATTGTCTCTTCAACAACTCCCCCTTTCAGCTCCTATTTATTCTCACTTTCAAGTTGGTGATTTTCCATCTTTAGTTTTGTAAAGTATTTGGAGACTAGAAGAAATAAAAACCAACCATAAATGAACATCTTTTAGCCCCCATTCCCAAGTTCTTGTTGGCAGGTTATAAACGTCGCTACTGTAAGAAATATCTTTAGGTTATACAAACAGCAAGGAATGACAGAGTCACTCTAGACCCTGGCGAGAGATTTCCAGTGGTTTTCTCTCTCCTCGCTCTCCCTGAACATCCCCAGCTCTGTCTAAATACAACAGGGCTTACTCAGTCACTGACCTTGTCCAATCATATTGATTGTCAGCAATTGCACTCTAATTGGAAAGCAAGTTGCTATGGTAATTCCTCTTTCTTATGTCTTACATTTAAAGACACAATGCTCCTAAAAGGGGGGAAATTGCTTGTGGTTGGTGACAGAGGAAAACATAATTAGATATGTAAATTGTGAAACTAATGTATTCAAATGAATTCTGAAATCCAAATCAGGATTTGATGTAATAAATCGGTCCTGGAATTTCTACCGAAGGCACATTTGGTCAGAATTTTTTTTTTTTTTCCTCTCTAAATACTTGTATTTTTGGGAAAACAAGAAAAAGGAAGAAAATGTATCTTGGACAAGCAAGAAGTAGGTGGCTATTTATAACTCAAGATCAGGTATGGGATCCATAAGGCGGGGATGCTGTATTATGTGTTGGAGGAACTCCTGTCTTTAATAGCCATGCAGCCTTGGGTAAATCACCTAACCTTTCTGTGCTTTATCATTTTTCATGAGTAAATGAGGTGGCAGCCTGGGCTCTTTTCATTCATTTAGTCTATCAAAAATCACACATTAAGCACCTACTATGTTATGGGATGTTCTGAAAATTAACCCCTCTGTCACTGTGTATTGTGGGAGAAGATGGTACAATTTTCTACCTGATCAGAAGCTCTTTGAAGACAGAAACTAAGTTCTCTTGAATATGTCTGAAGAGGACCAGAAAAGAATAGGAGATTTGGTGCCAAAAATACTAAAGCATTGTCAATACCTATTTCCTCTAATTCAATAAAAACTAGGAGCCTGCCAAGTGTGATGCGAGAGGCCTGGTGCTATGGAGAATGTGACAATGTGACAGTTTTTCCAGCTGCAGCACTAAGGGGCCTGCAAACAGACACCCATACAGTAGGCGTGACTGTTAGTCAGACTGCGATAGAACTCTCTCCTCAAGGCACCAAGCCATGTGCTGGGAAGCTCAGAGGAGGGGAAATGACTTCATTCTGGAGGATTAGAGACAGCTTCCTCGGAAAGCACTTTAAAGCAGTTCTCAACCTTCCTAATGCCTGATGTATTTTCACTGTTACAAAGTGGTCGCAACCCACAGGTTGAGAACCACTGCTTTAAAGCTTGAGCCTTAAAATTTGAATGGGTTTTCCTTTCTGTTCCTCTGCTCAGATGCAAGGTAAAGCATATGTTTACTTTATTAAGTATAAAGAAAAAGACTGTGATCCCTGCAGATGCCATCCGTCCATTCAACACACATTTATGAAGTGCCTGCTGGGTGCACAGGGACAAGCTATGAATATAGCAAAGTCCTTGACCCTAAGGGATTCATAGTCATTAAAAAAGAACATCATAATAAATGCCATTTCTTTAGCACTTACTAAGCTTCAGATACTTAACACAAAACTATTTCATATATAATCCTCCCAAAGTTTATATAGGCAAATACCACTATCCCCAATTCAAAGGTAAGACACTGAGGGTCAGAGAGGCTGGGTGATGTTCCAGCTTCACCCTGCTAGTAAGTACCTCTATGAGTCTACAGTGCTGCCTCTGCTGCCTGGCTCAAACCTAGGTACCCCCTTCCCAGGAGGTAATAGCCTGGACCCTTTGGTTCTCTGGCTCCAGCAAGGACACCCACGTAATAGAACTTGAGTAGATTAATGAAAATGCTCTCCTATTGTCTCATACGTAAAAAACATCTTAACCTAGACCAGCTCAGTTGTTAATTAGCCACATCATTATAGCTTCCTGTGCCTCTGTTACTTTATCTGTTAGAAAAAAGGTAAGCAGGGAATATGTAGGAAGATAAATCTGCAAAATAGCTGATAAATGCCCTTCCTTCCTTTGCTGATTGCTCTGAAATTCTAATTTTAGGGGCAATGAAAAACAAAAAGAAAAATTTTCTAAAACATGTCTAACAGATGCCCATTACCTGAAATTATTTTCGTGAAGGACAAATGTGTATTTCACAGTCAAATTCCACAAATCTGCAGGAGTATGGAAGAGCCCCTCATAAGTGGCTCACGTGAGAAAAGGGTCTGCGTTCTCTGCTCCCAGCTCACACAGCCAGCGCCCTCCATCCTTAACAGCAACACTTCCACTGTTTGTGTTGCTACTCCTTAAGCTTTTGCTTAAACAAAGGGTTCCAAGGCACGAAAAGGCCCAAACATATACTAAATAGGTTGAGGATTCCCAACATTTTGGGTGGCTTTAACCAGCTGAATCTAAAGACTCACGTTAAAAGAGAATCCACACTCTTCTCATCCTCCCTGGAAGGATGGCATTTTTCTCCAGGCAGTGGCAAAGTCTCAGAAAATAGGAAGCTTTTAAAAACCTTCATTCTTTTCTCCTGACCATGCAGGTCTTTTGTTGGAAAAATGTGCAGGCTCTCAGGACCTACATGAGGCAAAGGAGATGCAGGAATCGTACTTTTTACCACCGTTTGGGGGTGGCATGGGGAAAAAAACTACTGCTCAGAAACAGATATAAAAATTCATTAGATATAAAGTTGAAGAATATGCTATCCTGAATGTCTGAATGTCTGAATGTCACAAAAGCCAAGATGGATAACAGCTCTGCATTCAGGGCGTCTGTAGAGGTGCTACTCTCAACATTCCAAAGAAAAGATACGACCATCAGTGTGACTCAAATTCAGAAGTGGCCAAATGTGAGCTCCTTGTTCCTGCACTGCAGCTCAGAGAGGACACTCTTTCATGCCAAGAGTAAGAGTTAATGAGGTAGAAAATGGAGGTACATAAAAAATAGAGTAATTATGAGTTACAGAGTGAAAACAGAGGCTGGCAGAGGTAGAAAGCCAATCGGAGAAGGAGGTATTTTGTTACAGGTGTGACAAGAATAACAAAAAAGGCACAACAGAAACCAGAAAGAATTATTGAGAAAGCTTTTGGGGTACTATGGGGTGAGAGCAGTGGACAGGACATACTGCAATAACTCACTCTCTCTCTCTCTCTCTCTCTCTCTCTCTCTCTCTCACACACACACACACACACACACACACACACACACATACACACACACTTGCTATTTCTTCAGAAAAGAGGCTCAAAAGGAAATCAACACAGGCTTATAGGGGATATCAATGGAGCCCTCTTTCAGCCGCAGATAAAGAGAATAACAGCTCAGGTGAGGGGTTCTTTCTAACCTTGTCTGGGGCTTACAAAGAAGGGCTCTTGCTGGCTACCCTGCTGTGGCTGCCTCAGGGGTTCCCCCAACCCCCTAAGCAATGTCTGAGAAGCCTGGTTCAGGGAGCCTGCCGTGCCCCAGCTTGTTAGAAATGGAAGCTGGCTGTCAGGGAAGACTGCCAATGACGTGGCTAACTGCCTTTTAATAAAAGAATCACAGAAATAATTTAAAAAACAAACAAACAGAATTGTAGGGCTAGAAAGGACCCTAGAGATCATTTAGATCAAGAGTATTGTTTTAGAGATGAGGAACAAAGGCCCAGAGAAGGTAACTGATTTGACTCAAGGAGAATGGTTAATTAGTGACAGAGTGAGGACTAGAACCTAGGTCTCCTGACTCCTGTGAAATAATAAAAGTAATAGTAAGCAGCATGACCTTTGCATAACACTATGTGCCTTTTTCCTAGCTCATGACATGCATAATTCATATGATCTTCAACAGCCTAGTCAACTTCAAAGATTGTGTATAAAATATACTGAGGGACTGAGGACCTTAGCAACATCTTACAGAGGAAAATGAACCTTAGAGAGCGTCCCTGATTTGCCAAAGTGATGAAGGGCTTCCTCTTGCAACTCAAGAGCCTTGCCTCATGTACCTCTGCATTTCTAGAGTTTAGAGAGCTAGGGACTCAAATTTCTTAACCTTAACTCCCTTCTGGGTTATGTGTGCTAATGAATTTAGGAGTTCCTGTTGTTATAAAATTGTTCTTTCTGGCATGCTGAGATTTTTTTTCCTACAAAATAATTGGAAATGGGAGAAAAGAAGCCAAGGGCTCATAATTCAATGAGCAGCAGCCACCTGTGTGCTCACCACAAGAAGCCAGGCAATTCAGTCATGGGTAGTAAATACTATGTCATGAAGGAAGAGTAGTCTCTGGCTACATTAGGTCAAGTATAATTTAGTTCTGAGGGGAATAGTTTGGTTGATTTGTTTTCTTTTCAATGGCCAAGCAATACTCCTGCATGACTTCTAATGAATCTACCAGTAAGAATTTGCTTAACATCTATTTATGTACTATTTCTATCCAAATGGTAGATGTCAAAATCATACCCTGCTCTAGTGGGAGGAGCTTTTCTTCAGCAAGTACTAGGTAGCATGCAGGGTGCTAAACTCTTACTTTAGGTGTTAAAGTAGGATGAATGACAACAACAAATTCCAAAATGCCAAAGATTTTCAGGACAAGTTTCTTTCTTTCTTTCTAGCTAGTAATCCAGGTGGTGCATCTCAACACTTTAGTTAGTAACCCAGGACAACATCAACTTTGCCATCTTCAACTGAGGCTTTCAGTAATACCCCCAGCACCTCCAGCCAATAACTGGAAGGGAGACAGTGTATTTAGGAGCACACGTGGGGGTGCAGGGCCAGGCCGAGAGTAGCATACTTCATTTCTGCTCACTCTCCACAGGAAGAGCTTTCTTCTCACAAGGGTAGAAATAATAGCAAGATTGGCCAGGAAATGTAGTCTAGCTATGCACACAGGAATAAGAAGGGGAAATACATTTTGGAGGACAGCTAGCAATCTATTCCATGCCAAGTATTATTTCTATAATTTTCATAAAATCTCTAAAAGGTACTTTTAACTATCCCCAGTGAAATAAACAAATGTCATGGGTCACAGTTGTCCAAGGTCACACCACTAGGAAATGGTAAAGCCAGATTTTGAATCCAGGAATCCAGGCCTGCCTGGCTTCAAGGTTTATGTTCCTACTCATATATGTATAAGAACTAACACAAATATAATCTAGCAGGCCTCTGATAAGACAAGGCCATTAGTGGGATTACCATGTAGAGCATTTAGTGTTATGACTGCTACACAGCAAATGTCTAATAAAGGTTAATTATCAGCACTGTCATTATTCCTACAGGCTTGAAATACACAGCTCAAACTTACAAGTGTCCTGATCCAATGAACACTTCACTGTCCCTGTCTCTGTCCCTGTGTGTCAGAGGATGCTCTAACCTCCCAACTTCCTTTCTTTGACCTCTGCCAAAGCTTGCAGGTCACCCTGAAACCAAATAACGCAATCATTGTGCCTTTTCTTTTTGCTCTGCACACACTGTCCTCTCTCTCACTGCCTTCTGAATAATAATTCAATGAATTTTTATGTAAGCAATTTTTGACAAGCATACACAGAGTAAGAAAGGAATTGACTACCTTTTCTAGCTCCCAACTCTTATCTGGTTCTCCCTTCAGAAAATCTTTGTCCCTCCTTTGCTTTTTATCATCCCCTTTGAATTCCTTTTGTTTTCCCCCACACTACTTGTGTTTGGTGTGGCTCCCAAACACAAGTACTAGCCATATTCCTGTGTCCAGGCAGAGGTGGACTCATGGGCCACCTACTTTTGCTCCACACTTTTTTCCATTTGCTTCTCCATTTATAGTCTTTTTCATATTATATATATATGGGAATAGGTAGGCTGAGACCCCATGGGCCTTTCAAAAGCCAGGGTAAAGCCCACAGGTACCCATGTACTCTTAATTGAAAAGGAAGAAATATGAAAGTGTCCCGTCACGGAAATGTCTATGTGACTATCCCTGCATGTGGAAATCAGCAGTGCAGGCAAGCTTGGGCCATCAATATAGGCTAGAGAAGTTTAGATTTCTGTCTGGGGAGATGAGACTTGCTCTGCTGCCTCTCTCTTCCAGTTGCACCATTATCTGCCCACTTCAGATGTTCCATTACCCTATGTCCTTGCTTACCCTTTACTCAACCTTACTGGGAGGTCTACTCTTCCCTCTCTCATTCTTTTTTGTTGTTGTTGTTGGCAGTTTTTGGCCTGGGCTGGGTTTGAACCCACCACCTCTGGCATATGGGGCTGGTGCCCTACTCCTTTGACCACAGGCACCACCCTTTGGTCTCTCATTCTTTATTTTTTATTATTAAATCATAGCTGTGTACATTAATGTGGTCATGGGGCACAATACACTGGTTTTATAGACCATTTGACACATTTTCATCACACTGGTTAACATAGCCTTCCTGGCATTTTCTTAGTTATTGTGTTAAGACATTTACATTCTACATTTACTAAGTTTCACATATGCCCTTGTAAGATGCACCACAGGTGTAATCCCACCAATCACCCTCCCTCTGCCCACCTCC
>CAUYPK010058458.1:0-34386 GCA_963574355.1 Loris lydekkerianus | reverse complement strand
CTGCGGTGCATCTTACAAGGGTACATGTGAAACTTAGTGAATATAGAATGTAAATGTCTTAACACAATAACTAAGAAAATGCCAGGAAGGCTATGTTAACCAGTGTGATGAAAATGTGTCAAACGGTCTATAAAACCAGTGTATGGTGCCCCATGATCGCATTAATGTTCACAGCTATGATTTAATAAAAATATATATATTGAAAAAAAATTTAAATTTAAAAAATTAGCCAGGTGTGGTGGATCACACTCATAGTCCCAGCTATTCAAGAGGCTGAGGTGAGAAGATCACTCAAACCCAGGAGTTTAAGGATGCAGTAAGCACTCTAGCCCAGGTGACAGAGTGAGACCCTGTCTCTTAAAAAAAAAAAAAAAATAGAGCATGAAAGAGCAGTGTCACAATATCTAATAATCTAAGGTATGTGTAATCAAAATTCCAGAAATAGAAGTAAGGAAATAAGACACTCTAGCCTGAGCAAAATCAAAAACTCATCTCTATTAAAAATAGGAAAAACCAGCCAGGCATGAGGCTGAGATAGGAGGATCGCTTGAACCCAAGAATTTAAGGCTGCCACGAACTAGGCCGATGCTACAGCACTGTAGCCTGGGTAACAGAGACTGTTTGAAAAAAAAAAAAAAAAAAGAAAGAAAAGAAAATGAAGACATAATATTACCAGAGATAGTTTGAAGAGACAGATCCCATGGCAACTGCTGAGAAGAACATGTGGAAAGCCTCAGGCAACCACTGGGACAAAACTGTTATGGGGGAGAAACAACAAGCCAATAGCAGACATGAAAAGGAATCACAAATTCTGGATTAATCCACAAACAGGAGAAAGAGGAGGAAAGGGTAATTAAGGGCAGACGGAAGAAATAGAAAAGTTGCTGGCAAAGATGGCAGGGCTTATTCCAATAGTATCAGTGGGGGCACTGAGCGTCCATAGTGTGGAACACAGCAAAGAGAGGACAGAGATTCCCTGGATAAAACAGAAAGGCCCAATTTTATATTGTCTTCAAGGGAGCGGGACGCAATTATAAGAGGGACTTTATTTAACAAATGCAATCAGTGTGACCTAATTCTTTGAACCCTCAATGAATCCCAAACAATAATAAAAAAAAAAAAGAAATACGGTTTAAATACAAACACATAGGTAGGCCAACAGTACAAGCAGAAGGAAAAGACATGCATTCAAGCAGTAAACAAAAGGAAACCACAGCGGCTGTCTCATCAAAGCAGACTTCAGAACGGGAGAAAGAGGGTCATTTCATATGAATAAATGGGGTGACTTCACCAACAACACATAAGCATTCTTGCTAGGAGGGCACCGATAAGAGAACTGCAAAATGCAGGAAAAAAAACCCTGAAAGCAGAAATACACAAACCCTTTCTCAGTAATCAATAAAATAAGAGACAGAAAATCAGTGAACATACAGAAGCTCTATCCAAAACTATACCTTCTGGGGTCAATGACATTCACAGAACACTCCTCCACTCAACAGAAAAGTGACATCCTTTTTCAGTGGACACAAAACATACATCGATGAGACGTTCTCTGGCCTGCAAAACAAACCTCAACGCGTATTAAATATTGGAATTACACAAAGTTACGTTCCCCAATCATAATGAAATTGAACTGGAAATAAAAATGAAAGAAAGATAACTGGATGTGAGGGTGATAAAGGTTCTAAAATTACATTACAGTGATTGTGCTATGACAGCACCCGTGGCTCAGCGATTAGGGCGCCGGCCACATACACTGGGGCTGGCGGGTTCCAACCGGGCCTGGGCCAGCTAAAGCAACAACAACAACAGCAACAACAAAAATAGCCGGGCGCTGTGGCGGGCGTCTATAGTCCCAGCACTTGGGAGGCAAGAGAAATCACTTACGGCCAAGAATTTGAGGTTACTGTGAGCTGTGACGCCGCCACGGCACTCTACTGAGGGTGACATAGTGAGACTCTGTCTCAAAAAAAAAAGTGACCTTTAAAGTACTATATAAATTCCTACAACTAATAAGTTTGGCAGGATCACAGAAACAAAGTCAATAAGAAGAAAATTAATTTTATTTTGGTACGCTGGCTAGCAATGAATGATTGGAAATTAAAATATTAAAAACATCATGTATTATATTGCCAAAAAATAAAATATTTTCCTTTATAGGAAAATCATTTCGAGTGTTGAGCCAATTTTATGTAGTATAGTGGTCATATGACTACGTTTTTGTTAAAACTCAATGAACCATACTCTAAAAGGAGTGTTTTTTTTTTTCTGTGTATGAATTTACAACTCAATAAACCTGCCCCCCTCCCCACCAATCCCATAAGCTAAGAATGGCAGAGAGAAAAGTTGAAAGGAGCTGGAGTCTTTAATGGCATTGTGGAACTGCCATACCCGCGTGCCCATGGCTGAGCCACTGGAGTCCAGTGTCTCTTACGAGCCCTTGAAAAATAATTTCTGCTGTAGTTTCCATGAACTGCCTATAAGCCTGTTTTCATTTTTACCTACCTGTGAGTGAGAATAAACAAGGCTGGATATTCAAACTGGGATTTTAACAGACAGTGAGGCCCTGGGTAATCACCATCTGTCATCACCAGTGTCATCTTCCCATGAGCAATTAACACGTCACCCTGCAAACAGCGTGACTTGCTGCTTGGAAATGAAGTCAACAGCAGGGAGAAGACAGTTGAGCACCTTGCCCCTTTCAGAAAATCACGTAGAACCACTGCCAAAACACCAGCCATGAAGGAAAGCCTCACTCCTGTCTCCGCATCAAGCGCCATAAACACCTTCAAAGACAGAATTCCGGGGAGAGCCTATACCAACAGCTGTTTGTTTTAATACCAAATTTCATAAAGACTCTACCAAGGGAATTAAACTAGAAATCAAGAAAAGAAAGATATCTGGTCTGAAAATCAATTGGCTTGCACCACAGTTTTGTGATTTATTCGCTACTGTAACTTAAACCACAGCTGTGAAAAGAATGTCTCAGGAGACCCTTTTGCAAAGCCTCTTATTCCAAGACTGTACCAATCAGGGTGCCCTCGGTTGACAGAAAATCTGACAGCCTTAAACAAAAGTGGGGTACCATGTGTTTATTCCGTGGAGGATAGGATGGCATCTGAAGGGTTCTGTCAATGCCAGCAAGAATTGCTTTTCCTTCCATTTCTCAGTGTTCACTTACCCCCTGCTGGCTCCACCAGCCTCATGCCTCACTGTCACAAGAAGGCTGCTGAAGCATCTTCCTACACTCTAGAATCTGCAGCAGATGTCCACAGCAGGTCACTGGGTTGTGTGCCCCTCCCTGAAGCAACCCCTGTGGCTGGGGAATGTGACAAGCTGAGTGAGGCAGCACTTGCAGAACTGACTTGGGTGTTCAATCCCTGCCGCAGGCGGACCACAAGAACAGACACTAGTGCTGGTCCAACAGGTGTTTCTAGCCCTGCTTCCAAGCACCCACAAGGATTGCATGTCCTGCCCATGTGCAGTTAGTGTAACCAGGTGCCTCACTGTGGCTGATGACAGGTGAGTAAAGGAAACCCATGTCACTTCCACGTGAAAGAGCCACACTCATGATTCAGAGTACAAATCATCATGTTTCCTTTCTCTGCCTCTGTGACTGCAGACACGTGTGCGTAGGTGAAACCTTCATCTGAGTGACTGCAATATGCCCAAATCTGGCAGCCCAAGCTTTGCGTGTAATGTGAGGGGGGGAAAAGACAAAAGTTTATTGTTTTAAGCTACTGAGAGGCCAAAACTGTTATTACTGTAGAATATACTACCCTATCCTGATGAATACAGTGAATAAGGAGTAGAAGAAAAATCCGAGTCCCAGGACGGGCACAGTGGCTCATGCCTGTGATCTCAGCACTTTGGGAGGCTGAAGTGGGAGGATCACATGAGGCCTGGAGTTTGAGACCAGCCTGGGCAATAAGCAAGACCCCATCTCTAAAAAAAATTAAAAAGTCAGCCAGGCACACCTGTAGCTACCTGGGGGGCTGAGGCAGGAGTTTGAGGCTACAATGAGCTGATGATGCCACTACACTCCAGCCTGGGAGACACTGAGAACTCATCAAGAAAGAAAGAAAAGGAAGGAAGGAAGAAGGGAATGAGGGAGTGAGAGGGAAGAAGAGAGAAAGGAAGGAAGAGAGGAGGGAGAGAGGAAGGGGGAGGAGGGAAGGAAGGAAGGGTCTGGGGTTCACAGAAGGGGGACGAATATCAAACTGGTCAGTGTCCACTCAGTGCTGAGCAGCTGCTCCCATCTTTCAGTCCCAGCTGTGGCACCTCCATTCCTTGGGTCCTCTGAGCTCAGAACATCAGAATTACCTTCCACGCCCCACTCTCCTTTACAGGAAACTTCCAGTCAGTTGCCAAGTCCAGGGAATCCCTCCTCCCTCTCCCCTTTCTCCCACAATTCCTGCCCTTCGTATCTTTGACAAGGACACTTACCATAACCCTTACTGCTGGAGGAGACGTACTGCTTCTCTAAAGGCAAAGCCGGTGGCAGTAAAACTCTAAAACCAGACGGTCTAGGCTCACATCCCTGCTCTGCCTCGGTCTAGCTGCCCCATGACTATGGGCAAGTTACCTACCTCTCTGTGCCTCAGTTTCCTCATCCACAAAACAGAGATGATAATAGTGCCTATCTCGTAGGACTGAATGGAATGTTAGCATTATTATCAATTTCATGCAAATAGTGCCTGGTTCATACACAGTAAGTGCCATGTAACTGTGATGATGACACACTCAGCATCTGTTTTTGTTTCTGCTCTTAACAGAATCCTTATTTTGAAGGATTCCTGTCCCTCTTAACTATCATTTAGTCATTTGGAAAACACTTTCTAGGTGCCTGCCATGTCACGGGCACTGTTCTAAACACCTCCCAGGTCACATCAGTGTCCAGAACAGGAGATACCCCTTTCTTTCCAGAATTTAGATTCTTAATGGCGAACAAACAATAAGAAAAATAAGGTGGCGCCTGTGGCTCAGTGGGTAGGGTGTCGGCCTCATATACCGAGGGTGACGGGTTCAAACCCAGCCCCAGTCAAACTGCAACAGAAAAATAGCTGGGCATTGTGGCAGGCACCTGTAGTCCCAGCTACTCAGGAGGCTGAGGCAAGAGAATCTCCTAAGCCCAGGAGTTGGAGGTTGCTGTGAGCTGTGTGATGCCTCAGCATCCTACCAAGGGTGATAAACTGAGACTCTGTCTCTACAAAAAAAAAAAAAAGAAGAAGAAGAAGAAGAAAGAAAGAAAAAGAAACAAATTAATAAGAAATGGTGTGTAGGATTACAGAAAGTGATAACTGCTAGGCACAAAAGAAGAAACACTGTGTCCTGAGGAGGAAAATAGTAATGGGAGCAGGGGTGTTTAAAGCAAGTCAGATGTCTGGACAGGGCCACACATGGTCAATGCCAGTCACAGGGAGGATCACCCAGTGGCATCCTCCCGAGACTCAGGAGACAAAGGCACTTTTATTCCCTGTGCTAACCTGGTAGGATGTTACGTTCACAGGGCTGTGGTCATCTTTATCAGGTGTAGAAAGAGCCTGATTATAAACAAAATCAAAAGAGGGGAAAGCAGAGCTGAGAGGTTGGGAACAAGTTTCCAGCAATACTGCCTATGCCCCTAGATCCAGTGCTGCCTGCAGCCAGCTATTTCTAGACTTTTCAGTGGTATGAACCAATAAATTTCCTTTTCTGCCCAAGTCAGTTTGAAATCAGTTCTTTTAGTTTCAATTAAAGAATCCCTGCCACAAAACAGTTTCTAATATGTCTCTAGATCTCAGGCTTTTCTGCTTTCAATCCATTCTCCACCCAGCTAGCCTTCCTAGACTTGATTTCAACTACTTTAATAGAAGTTGTAGCAAATGGATTCTACCTCATAATGTTCCAAAAAGCAAGTAACGTGGGTGGTTTCTCTAGACTGTGCCTCTAAAGATTCAGTCTAATCCCTTCTGTATGGAGCAGCATCATTCCACATCAAGTTTGCCTTATATGGTAGGGTTCTGGGCAGTATTTGTAAATATAACTGCAAATTTAGCCTCTTCAAGTTAATAATTGCCTATTTCCATCTCCATTTTTCCCCATCTTCAAACATCCTCATCATCAAATCAGCATTATCTTTCATCTGGAGGGCTGTGCCAACCACTTAACTGGCTTCCCTGGTTGCTATGTTGACGTTAACCTTGATCTTATAAAATCTAAATGAGGACATGTCACTTATGGCTTAAAACTATTCCACTAGTATCCCATCACAGCTTGAATGATATCTACACACCTCACCGTAGCCTACAAAACATCTACACAATCTGCCGTCTTCCTCTGATGTAATCTGCGCTCAGTTTTTACTATTTCCAACTTCCTCATGGCTGTGCACTTAACGTTTTTGTTCCCAGTCCTCAGTGTGATGGTAGCAGTAGGTGAAGCCCTGGGAGACAATTAGGCCATGAGGGTGGAACCCTCATGAATGGAATTTGTGCCCCTATAAGGAGAGACATGAGAGACAATCTCTCTCTGCCACATAAAGACACAACAGGAAGGTGTTTGTCTATAAACCATAAAGAAAGCTCTCATCAAGACCTGACCGCATTGGCACCCTGATCTTGGACTTTCCAGGCTCTGGGACCGTAAATATGAATTTATCTTGTTTAAGCCACCCAGTCTATGATGCTTTTCACAGCAGCCTAAGCTAAGATACTCACCATTCTCCAAAAACACTGCCTTTTATTCTCTACCTCACTTGTTCCCGCTGCCTAGAATCTCCTTTCTTTATTCTTATTACTCAAGTCTTAGTTCAGTTCCCGTTTCCTCAGAGAGAATGTTGCCTGACCAATCAACACATACCAACAATAAGATTATAAAGATCTTGAAATTATCTAGAAAAGTGTTTAAAGTGGCTGTTATGAAAATTCTTAAATGAAAAATCAAGAATAGTCTCGAAACTAAAGGTTTAGAAAGTTGAAAATTCTTCTAGGATTAAAATCCATTATTCTTTTAGTCTTATTTGTTTTCACAATAACATCAACTATACCTGTACATTAACATATGTCTTTAACAGAAAAATTTAAATTACTTTATGATACCATTCAATAAAATTGAACACACACATGTACACACACATATGAAAATAGAAAAGAAATAAGACTATAAACAAGAATTAACATGGCTCAGTGCCCATAGCTCAAGCGGCTAAGATGCCAGCTACATACACCAGAGTTGGTGGATTCAAATCCAACCCAGGCCTGCCAAACAACAATGACAACTACAACCAAAAAATAGCTGGGCATTGTGGCGGGCACCTATAGTCCCAGCTACTTGGGAAGCTGAAGCAAGAGAATCACTTAAGCCCAGGGGTTGGAGGTTGCTGTGAACTGTGATGCCATGGCACTCTACCCAGGGCGACAGCTTGAGGCTCTGTCTCAAAAAAAAAAAATAATAATAATAATAATCAACATGGCACACCTCTTGGGTGTAGGACACAACTGCAAGAGGGACTTTACCTAACAAATGCAAACATTGTAATCTATTTGTTTGTATCCTCATATTAATCTGAGAAAAAGAAGAATCAAATCGAAATTTTAGAACTAGAAAGTACAATAACTGAAATTTTAAAATGATGTTGAACTTGAAGATAGATGAATAAATATTAAGCAATAGAAATAAAATGATTATAGGAGAAAAACGGCACAATCTCAGGGACCTGTGGCACAACAACAGTCTAACATTTATGTCATCGACATTCCAAAAGAAGAGGAGAAAGATATGGTGCTAAAAAAAGTTTTGAAGAAATCATAACTGTAAGCTTTATAAGTTTGATGAAAGACATAAACCTACATATTCACGAAGCTGAACAACACCCCCCCCAAGGGAAATCTATACTCAGATACATCACAATTAAACTTCTGAAAACCAAATAGCAATAAGAGAAAAAAATACATAACTATTCAAAACAACTGCAGATTTCTCCTCAAATATCATGAAGACAAGAAAAAAAGGAATTTTCAACAGCTAAAAGAAAAAAAAACTGGCCAATAAACATATGAAAAAAATGCTCTGCACCACTAATCTTCAGAGAAATGCACATTAGAATCTCTGTAAGATATAATCTTACCCCAGTTAGAAGGGCTTTTATTAAAAAGTCCAAAAACAGTAGATGCGGCATAGAAGCAGGAAGGGGTACATGTACACTACGGGTGATGGGACTACAAATAAGTTTTCTGTGGAAAACAAAACAGTTTCCTCAAAGAACTAAAAGTAGACCTAGATCCATCAATCCCATTAATGGGTATCCACCCAATGGAAAAGAAGTCATTTTATCAATAAAACACCTGCACTTGAATGATTATTGCAGCACAATTCACAATTACAAAGATGTGGAATCAGCCCAAGTGCCCATCAATTCATTAGTGGATTAATGAAATGTGGTATATTTATAACATGAGGTGTTACTCAGCCCTATAAAAAGATGAAATACTATCTTTTGTAACAATCTGGATGGAACTGGAAGCAATTCTCCCAAGCAAAGTATCTTTTTTTTTGAGACAGAGTCTCACTTTGTCACCCCTGGTAGAGTGCTGTGTGGTGTCATAGCTCACAGCAGCCTCAGCCTCAGACTCTTTGGCTCAAGCAATTCTCTTGCCTCAGCCTCCTGAGTAGCTGGGACTACAGGTGCCCACCATAATACCCGGCTATTTTTTGTTGTTGTTGCAGTTTGGCCAGGGCCAGGTTTGAACCTGCCACCCTTGGCATATGGGGCCAGCGCCCTACTCACTGAGCCATAGGAGCCGCCCCACAAGCAAAGTATCTTAAGAATGGTAAAACAAAACCACATGTACTCACCATTAAACTAGAACTAACCAATAAGCCCACATGTGCACAGAGGGAAAATAAAACTCAGTGAAAATCACCCAGTTGAGGAGCAGGGAAAGGAGGAAAAAAAATCTATCTAGTAAGTACTGTGAACACTATTTGGGCAACAACAAATGAAATACAATGGGACGGAATACAGTGTTACACAATGATTGTTATTGAATGGAATGTTACAGAATGGAATGTTACCAAAAGAAATGTTGTAGAATGAAATGTTACAGAATGAAAAGTTGCAGAATGGAATGGTATGGAATAAAATTTAAAATGAAGACATTCTCAGATAAAGAAAAACTAAAAAAAATTCATATCCAGCAGACCTGCTCTAGTGATGTCCGAGGTGTGGTAGCTCACGCCTATAATGTTAGCACTTCGGGAGGCCAAGGCCAGAGGACCATTTGAGGCCAGGAGTTCAATACCAGCCTGGACAACACAGCAACAAGACAGACTTCAGAACAAAGAAAATAAAGATAAAGGAAGATAATATATACATTGGAGTTGATTCACCAAGAAGACAAAATAATACTAAGCGTGTTTGCACCTGACTATGGAGCTCCAAAACGCATGAAGAAAAAAAAATGACAAAATTAAAAGAAGAAATAGACAAATACACAATTAGAATCAGATTTCAACTGTCCTTTCTCAGTAACTGTATGGTCAATTTCATGTGTAAGTTTGACAGGGCACTCCTTAGGATGCCCAGATTGCTGGCAAAACATTATTTCTGGGTGTGGCTGTGAGGCTGTTTTGTGGGAAAAATTAACGTTTAACTAAGAATCTAACTATTATTCTTCACTGCCCTCCATTGCACCAATGACGGGTAAGACTCCCAAAGCTGGGAGAACCTAAGACAGGATATGAAGAGGCTGCATGGTGGATTACATTCATAGTACCCAAAGACGGGTAAGATCACTCTGCATTCAGTCAACCTAAGACAGGGACCAAGCCATTGATGTTTGTATCCCCATGACAGGTAAGACTGAAACTGCAAGAGCAGGCAACCTAAGACAGGGGCTATGTTTTTCCGCCATACAAAAACAAAAGAGGGAATTGTTGGGCCCTGCCATGTGCCTGAGGCCTAGTGCAACTTCTGGAGCCTGACTAGAAGTAGATCCATCGAGCTACTTCTGCGTAGCAATGACTCAGCAAGGCGCGGCCTGAAACTACCTCTACCTAGATACAGCCAACGTGGTACCATGCCATTGGCCCAACCCTGTCACGCACCTCATCCCCTGCCTTCTTTCCCCCCCCTTCCCCATGCTCTATATAAGCAGCTGCTTGACATAATAAAGTTGAGTTATTGCTAAAAAAAACAAACAAACAAAAAAAAAGAAATCATCAACTGTTCAAAAAAAAAAAAAAGAAAGAAACGATTATACCAAATTGAGTTCCTTTTCAAATGGACCACTAACTTGCATTATTTTTCAGGAGCCACAACATTCAACATTATGATTTCCAAACCTGTATCTTAACATCACTACGTTCATCAATAGAAACCAAGGATAGAATAATACATATAACATTTACGTGTTCATCCAGGCTATCCTGTGAACATCTTAAGAAACTATGAACTACAAAATAAACTTTTTGGGGGGGAATAACACAATCTGTAATATTTTCTCTCTTTTATTTGCCTATTTTCTAAATAATATAGGATGTTTATGTATAATTTCTCTCTTTTTTTTTTGCTAACCATATTTACTCCAGAGAATACAATAAAGTACAACTTGAAGCTATGATAAATACTGTTACCCTTCTGCATCTACGTGAAGTGTACTTTGCCTTTCTGATAGTTGCCAGGGATGCTGAAGCTTCAGGGCACGCCATTCTGTTTACCTACCTGAATTAATAAAGGTAGTATGAACTAACAGAATAGTCAAAGTTATTTGGGTTTTGATACATACATATACACATCCATAGTAGTATCTTAATTTATCTTGATTGATTAGAAAACAGAGCTAAAATTGCTTTAGATACTACAATTAAAGCAAGATCTAACCAATCAGTTTATGAAGAATCTATTCTAAATGTTGGTTATTTTTTCATTTTTAAGTTATACAGAAATGTTGGCCAAAGTAGATAATATTCTAACCTAAGCAGGATTATTATCTGCTTAAAACATTTAGAAAGGTTACTAAAAATAATATGGTTAATAGACACTATTTGATGACTCTACAAAATAAATTCTCTAAGTTTTACTTTCATCTTTAAACATACAGGATTTTTGCCCAAAGGTAGTCAAATGTCTTCCCTAAGTAAGGCTTTTCTTTCTTTGTGTTTTGTTTGTTTTTACCTTAAAACCCCATAGTTTTCATCAGTGAGCATCCAGTTTAAAAGAACTCCAGGACAACAGGCATAAACTGGGACTCATAAGTTGGGCATGTCTTTTTCATATAAGCCATTTTAACTAGGGGGAGATGATATCACATTGTTGTTTGATTTGCATTTCTCTGCTGATTAGTTATGCTAATCATTTTTTCATATACCCGGTAGCCATGTGTATATCTTCTTTTGAGAAATATTTGTTCAAATGTTTTACTCATTTTTAATCAGATTATTTATTTCTTTGCTTTTGAGTTGAGTTCCTTATGTATTCCAGTGTTTAATCCCTTGTTCAATAGATAGTTTGCATATGTTTTCTTCCATATAACTACATTTTTATAAAGGATGAGGACAGTTTAACAGCCTACCAGGGAAGTGTTGGCCTAAGCCCTGCAAACAGACAATGTAAAAGAATGCAAAACAATTCACAATTCAAAATGACTAGCACTACCAGGGTGGAAAGAAAACCTGGCTTGTGTTTGATCATGCACAGCAAGTGGGAGTAAATTTACTTACAGTGTGTTCATCCATAATTGACAAAAAATAAGCAAGCATACAAACATAATTTATAAGAAGAATAAGCACATATATTTGCGAGACTTGACCCTTCTTAGCAAATGGATGATCCAAATACAACTTCTTCTCAAACAAAATCAATCCCTGAAAGGCACTTTTCTAAAGGACCTTTAGTTACTTTCTCAGAATCTGCTCAAAATCAGTGTACTCTTCAAGAATGATACACTGATTTACACTGGTAATTAAAATTCCTGATATCTACTAATTTCGAGCCACAGTGATCTACATACAGTCTTATCATATAGATTATCATAATCTCTTCTTCCAAAACACTTGTATCCACATCTTATTGGAAGAAAGTGTTCTGAACCAACTTAGGCCAATTGAATCGTACAAGGTATTTAACTTTCTTGGATAAATGACAGTGGCACCTGAAAATACAAAGATGAGTTGAGGACAGGCTATCTCCATAAATTTTTATCAGGATATAGTGAAAAGAACTTTCAAATAAAATTCTACACAAAACTTTTTTTTAAAAACTACATTAATGATTAGACATGGTATACACCATATGACTCCAAGAGTGAGAAATGAGTGTTATATCTCTCTAGTGGTACCAGTATCATCAATGAGAGCTCATTTCTAATGTTCATTACATTAATTATCAATGATAGAGCTGGGTGGTGGGATGGGGGAAGTGGCGAGGATTCTTGCCACCAATGAGAAAATCCTTGTAGTGGTAGTTTCCAAAGTGACTAGAATTCTAGCTGTCCACTAGCTGTCCACTAATTGGGATGTGAATTCCAGAAGAGGGAAGACTTCCAGACAAAGGAATGATTCAAACTAATAAATGAATAATAATACACACTGTCAAGGTTGAAGTGTTTTTAAGTAAATTTCAGCCAAAATAATTGGAAGGCTAAAATCTGCCCCTCACCCCCACAAACACACATACCCAATCTGATAATTCCAAACTTTTTTGTACAAATCTATTGCCATTCTAGCAAGTGAATAAAGTATGGGGGGGAGGGTCTTTTAGTTAGTAGTTAAGTGATGAAGGTAAATAATTCAACCTCTCTGATATTTAGTTTCTTCTTCCCTAAAATAGAGATCAGATGACTACTGCAAAGGAATGCTGTGAGAATCACAAATGACAAATGAAAAGAAGCTGAGATAAAGACTAGTACACACAGTAAATGTCAGGAAGGTTTTGTTCCTAGAAGCTCACCTCCGCTGGCCACTGCATGGTGGGAGAAACTACCAGCTCAAGGCCCTTTGCATGGAATTTTCCAGAAAAGGACCTGGAACATTTTCCACCATAACCCAATGATCCTGGGAGGAGCTCTTCCTAAAACTCTCACATGCAGTCCATCATGAAATTGCTCCTCAGAGTGCTCACCTGTGATACTCAGGATTTTTAAAAAAGGACCTCTCTGCCTGTAAAAAGCCACCTCTGAGATCTCTCCTGCTGCTATTCCTGAGTTATCTAGTGGAACCATTCCTCTGCCTCAATCCACAGGAAGGTCAGAACTTTGCTGTCACTGCTCTTTCCTGCTCTCAGGTGCCACAGCCCTATAGTCTCATAGTCCCATGAGCGGCCATACCGTAGCCTGCTCATGTCTATTCACAACTGATTCCAAGTTACCACCAAAGCTTAACTGACATCATTCCCCAGCTCTTTGCTGCTTTTCACAATGGTAGAAAAGTTATAGCTGTTTGGTCAAGTGCTCTTGACCTCTACTGTTACTGGGTCTAACTGGACTAACCAATCTCTAAATAATTACATCCCTCTTGGTCGCACAAAATCTTAGTCGCAGCTTTCCAAGTCAGGGATACAGGCCAAACCTTTCAAGGATGCTAAATACCAACTCTGCACTACAGAACCATTCAGATAGCTCAGAATGGACAGTAGCCCTCACCTTTCTGTAAGCTGAAGAATATTCTTACATCCTGGCCTAGTAATGTTTTCTGTGGCAAAGAAATCACACTGAGGTGTTTCCAAATTCCTCCTCGTCCCTCTCCCAAATCCTCCCTTGTGTGTGTTCCTCCTGAGGTCTAGCTATGATCCTCTAGCACTTTGAGAGGGATGTAGCCACATTTAGTTATGATAATTATTCCCTGGTCCCACTCAAGAGCTCCTCCCAACCCACAAGCCTACCATTTATCAATAATCTGAGGAGTTAAAAGGAGGAGGGAAGAATGTTCACCTTTCCTTGATAAAAAGCTCGAAAAAGAACGTCTTAAGTAAATATCTGACCAGTGATAGATGACTCAATTCAATCAATTAAGTTCTCGGGAAGTTGAGAACTTGAAATAGAACTGAATCCCTGCTCTCTCTCTGGGTATACTTACACATTCAAAGCAAATAAATAGTTCCACAATCATCCAATAGTTATATCTTAATATGACTGATTCAGATGACCTAGAAAAAGGCTTTGATGTTTTGGTATGTTCAACACTGACACTTCAAAATTTTTCATTAACGCTTTAATGTATTAGCCTTTGTTAATGATTAATGGAAAATCTTTTGATTCTTAAGAACATTTGAAATTTGCATCAACATAAATGCAGTTGAATAAATTTGAAGCAAAAAACTTCTTCTTCTAAAGCTGATTTAATCAACTTAGAAAAAAGAAGCAAGCTCATTTAGTGGTAGATGGATTTCATATTTGAATGAATTGCTATATTATATGAAGAACAAATATGTTTTTGTGATAGATCACATTAAATTAGGTTTTGATTATATTCAGATTATTTTTATTCTACTGTTTATGAAAAAGATAATAGGCAAAGGTCTTTATTTAAAATGTAGAGTACTCATTTTAATTGGATCTTAACCATCTAACATTTTGTGTTCATCTTTGTACACTGAAGCAGTTTTAATCATTAAGGTATGGCACTTCATATATATTCCACAGTTCCTCCAAAACCTAGGTGACCTTACATAGAATGATGGAAAAAAGAGCATGATTATAGCAAATCTACATAGCTATAATTATCTTTTAATGTGAAAAATGAGATTTTTTTCAAAGAAAGAATATACTACCTGACATACTAAGCTCTCAATAAATGTTCCTGCTTTGTACACACATATCATTTCATCCTTTTTAAGCCAAGTAGCTTTTCAAAACAGATTCTGTCCCCATTTTATAGAAAGGTAACTTGAGGTTTTGATAGGGAGTATTAAATATCAGAAAGAGAAAAAGACAAGAATAAAAACTAGAATGGCCTCCTTCCAAAAGTCTGTGGTTTCAAGACATTTACACTGATTAATCCTACTTGTGTACAATTGAGATAGCAATTTAAATGATAGTTTTTCCTATTTTTTAAGAGCAATACTGAAATATTGAGCCAGACAATAGTGAGGTTACTGAAAGCCACATCACATGGCTGAAAAATAACAATCAAATATCTAGTTGTTATAGTGGGCCCCCTGACAATGGGTTACAATCCAAAATATGTACAGAATTCACAAAACTCAATATCAAGAAAACAAATTACTTAATTAAAAAATTAGCAAATGCCAGCATTGATAATTTCTCAAAAGAAGATACACTAATGGCCCGCTGGTATAAGAAAAAATATTTAACATCATTAAGCATCAGGAAAATGCAAATTAAAACCACAATGAGATGCCATCTCACACTTGTTAGAGCAGCTATCATTAAAAAGACAAAAGATAACAAGTGCTGGCAAGGATGTAGAGAAAAGGGAAACCTGTATGCTGTTGGTGGGAACGTAAATTAGAATGGCCATTATGGAAAACAGTGTGGAGAGTCCTCAGACAATTAAAAACAGAACTACCATATGATCTAGCAACCCTACTTCTGGGTATATATCAAATGGAAATCAAAGCAGTAAGTCAAAGAGATCTCTGCACTCGATGTTCACTGCAGAATTACTCAGAATAGCCGAGACAAAAGAATCAACCCAAGTGTCTGTGGACAGACAAGTGTCTGGAGGAAATGTGGTGTATGTGTATACACAACTGAAGACTAGCCATCCTTTAAAAAGAAGATAATCCTGTCATTGTCAACAACACAAATATACTTTATGCTACATGAAACAAGCCAGGCAGGCACAGAAAGATAACACGATCTCACTTACATGTGGAATCTAAAAATGTTGAACTCATAGAAGCAGAAAGTAGAATGGAGTTTGCCGGAGGTTGGAGGTGGGGGAGGGGTGGGATTGATGAAAGGTACACAGTGTCAGTTATAAGTTCTGGATATCTACTGCCCAGCATGGCGACTATAGTTAATGATAACGTAATGTGTACTTGAAAGTTGCTAAGAGAGATGCTTAAATGTTCTCACCACAAAAAAGGCAGTGTGTGAACAAATATGTTAATTAGCTTGCATTATTCATTCCACAATGTATACATATAGCAAAACATCCCATTGTATATCGTAATAGATATAATTTTTATTTGTCAATTCTACCTTAAATAAAGCTGGGAGGGCAGAAGCAGCATATAGGACCACCTATTACTATAACACAATGACAAAAAAAGGAAAGCCAACATAGGAAAGGTTATTTCAAACATTCAGAGCTAAGAAACCTCAAATGCTAATTTACAGAAGTGTATAAAACCACTTTGTCTGATCCCAGGTCATCCAAGAATATGTACCATATGTGCAACATGATTAAGAAGTTACTAAATGTCTTTTCAGATGCTGCTAACTAACCATTATGTCCCAGTGCCCAGATGCTCACAATGCCTGAAACACTTGCTATAAGAAGTGATGGCAGCACCTGTGGCTCAGTGAGTAGGGCGCCAGCCCCATATACTGAGGATGGTGGGTTCGAACCCAGCCCTGGCCAAACTGCAACAACAAAAAAAAAAAAAAAGAAAGAAAGAAAGAAAAAGAAAGAAAGAAGTGATGGCCCTTTAATAGAATGATCCATTTTTCTAGCCCTATCAGTTTACCACTGCACTCTTTATTTCTACTTTTTAACTGCTGCTTCAGTCCTGTCCCTCCCCCATCTCTGACCATGTGAAGGCATCACCCCAAACAATGCCTCAAACACCTGTGTAACATGCCATTCTTAAGCGGACCTGATATGATACCAAAGAAACATAACTCAAAACTTTAAAGTCCATATGACTGTGGATATTTACACACACACCAGCAAATAGGTGATCTCATTCCTCTTTTTACAATAAATTGAGCAATTTCTTGAGTTGAGAGAATCACCTGATAGGGACAGCGGGTATAGGGAAAAAAAAAAAATACTGAAGCAAGCTTGTGTGGTCTCCAGGTTGAACACATTACACATGTGCCATGGTCCCTCCAACTATCTGAACCAGGGAAGGGTGTATATAAAAATGTTCTTTGTTAACAACGTTATATACCAATCTACAGAAGCTCACATTATAAACAATACCATTTATTGTGCATATTCATACTTTTTGCTCATATTGTCCTTACACACTAATACTTTTCATTCACTTTAAGACAAAGTAAAAAAAAAAAAAAAAAGTGGCTGCTGACAATTAAGGAGAGACACATTCTTGAAACTGTGCCTAAATACAAGCAATAAATCCAATGGCTCCTCATCAATCAGTGGTTTAGTAAGAACAGGTGCCAAGGAACCAGTGAAAGGTGCATAATTTTTTTTTCCTATTCACCAAAATAAGTTGAACAAAATTCCTCTATGATTGCATATTTAAAAATCTAAGCTTCGTATTTGCCAACATTGCTAAGCTGCTGTATCAACCTTCTGGCTTAAGCCAAATAAAACCTTTTGCAACTTTGGAAGAAACTTCCACACAGGAAATTGTAATTCTGCACAGGCATAATTGTCTGAATATGCAGTGTTTTTATACCAATTCTCACCCTCATAGCTGTCTAAATATATGATATTCTACAATGGCCATAGTGGCCACATAATTAAAGATTTTGTATACATAATTATATGCTTTCTGCATGAGACCAGAAAAAGTAAGCAACAGAATAAGGTGAGTTTCTCTGCTGCCAAATAACTTCAAGAGGTGCCATCATCATTGGTTTTTTCTTTAATGGTACAAAAATAGTTGGTTGACAGTATCAGAATTCCTGGAGGAATTTCTCGTACGCTTATAGATGAAAATAATTTTGAATATATGTGATCAAAATAACCACTTTCTTTGTATCCTATATTATCAAGAGAAAAAGGAAAACGATGTTCTCTTTTACTTTTGTTTTGTTCCAACCTATTCCAATATTAAGGAAAGATTCAAGAAACTGAAGTCTCATGTTCAAAACCTCTCTAGAGTAATGAATGCTAGAGAAATTGACAGGTGAATACTAACTTTAAAAACACTGTATATTTTTACCTCTATTTTCACATTTGATATTAGAACTTTCACATTAACCAAGGTGACAGTGAAAGGTCAGAGGTCAGAAAGATTCTCTCAATCACATAAAAACCACAGCAAATAAATATAAAAACAAAACAAAGAAACCTCATAATATCAACTGCTATAGGAATGCATTTCAAACACTTCTAATCTAGTCCAGCTCTGCTATCTTGATCATTATCCTAGATCCTTGGTATAGTTTGGGAGTTTATCCCATAAGGCCAGTCTAATACACACACACACACACACACACACTTGCAAACACACAATCACCCATGCACACACATGGCCCATAAAAGTTCTGTATATTAAAAATTATTCATTATATTCTTCTTTAGCACATAAATAATTATTGATTGTGGTTTGTTAAAGGTTTTATAATGGAACATGAACTGCCATGAAAGATAAATGGTAGCTGCTGAAAAGATCTGGAAAAAACTTGTATTTGGCTTAGCCAAACTGAAAACTCAAATTTGTTTCCCAGTAAATGTGCCTCTTCATCCCAACATAACACTCTGCCTAAGCACAACCATGTTGTGTTGGTTATCCATGAGATGTAAAAATTTAGCTAACAACCTCAGATGCAAAATGTAAATTCCATAAGACATTTCCAAGTGCCTTCCCTCTTACACCTTATATCAAGAGCTAATTTGTAAATAAACTTTTAATTTTCGTATTGAGGACCACAAATTTGAATTGCTATGTTACCAAATATTGCACCATTATCTACTTAATTTGCCCCCCCCATTTTTTTTAAACAAAATGAAGTACCACTGAAATTTCACTTTATGTGCAATTTTAAAAAGTTCAGTTTCCTACCAAAAAATAATAAAAAGCAATGAAAATATGCCTTAGTTTTATCAGCCAATGTGTTTTTCACTTAGTAATAACCAGATTAGGCCCCAAAGAATCCTGAAAAGCTATTTCAGAAGCTGTTTCAAAACATAACCATTTCTAAGATTTGCCCTGAAATTGGAGGACAGAAAAAAGATAACGTCACCTGGGCCTTGCAGCTATATTGCTTTTTAAAATAACAATTTTAATTATGTATTGAGATAAAAATAAGGTAGGAAATACACATTTCTTTTATTAATAGAGTATATAGTCTATAAAGCTTCAACAATCAACATCCTTTGGTATACACATATTTGCCAGAAGCTTTGTTTAATACTTTACACATATAATCCCTAAACCTCAAAGTAATCTTAGATTAGTCACAACCAGACATTCACAGTCTTATAAATTTTTTTTGGATTCTCCAGTAAAGTCATTAACAACCATCCATGCATAAATTGGTGAAGACCTATATACAAAAATCCCACTAAAAAAGAGTAATTATAACTGGCAAAATAAATTCATAGATCACCTTTAACAGTTATGATAGGAGTCTGGTGAAACTGAACAGCACAGTCATGAAGTATGATCTTATGGGGCAAGTTTTTAATCTTTTTTGTTTTTTTGCAGTTTTTGGCTGGTGCCGGGCCTGAACCCCCCATCTCCAGTATATGGGACCAGCACCCTACTCCTTTGAGCCACAGGCGCTGCCCTAAACTTTTTTCATGATGACCAAGTCCTCATCACCACCTCTCTACCACCACCATACCCACCATAGTTCTATTCTTATCTCTTTAATTGAGATAAATTTATCTCAATTCTTAATTTAAAAGCCCAAATTAATCCATATATCTGTCAAAACATCCAATCATCCAAGTTTTCCCAGCCCAAGGATTGTACAGCTTAATGCCTTTAACTTCACAGCATGAAGGATATTCTTGTGAAAACTGTGAGCTATTATATACCTGTAAGTTTGCAAATCTGTGTATTGGCAGAAAAATGTAAAGCAGAGTTTTTATTTTGGATTGTGAAATATAATATAATGAGGCCCCACGTTTTGCAGTCCACAATACAAAATATAAAACAATACTTCAGCATCTATGAGTTATATGTGAATAATGAGGCTCTGAAAAATGCATTTCAAAAAAAAACACTTAGACACAGATAATTTACCAAATATATGCAATATGTATATATTCCACACATAATACATATGTGAATATATGCATATAGTATTTAATTCCAAAATATAATCCTATATACTATTAACTTAAAAGGAACTTTCAGTTTTAAAAAGACAGTATTAAAATTACATTACTTAAGAATCACTTAATGAAATGACAAATCCTACATTTAATCATCAAATCAGAAATCAGTAGATGTACAAATATATTGGCCAATTATAATGCAATATATGTATTTTTATTCTAATTTTATAATCAGACCCCAAACCCATCATTAGCTTAAAGGAATTTGGTGTTCAAGCTTTCTCAATCTGCATAGAAGTAGGGTAGCTAAAATTAACAATAAAAAGGAAAAAGGACACCACTACTGTTAAGAAAACAATGTACAATTAAGACAATGAAACAATTACAAGCAAAGTAATGCTACTATCAAACCAAGGCACTAACCTTTGTTACTGCGGTAGGGAGCTATCTTCTATGTAAGATTTCACCTTTCGATATCTTTGGCCAGAAAGATGATTGTGCAAAGTGAAATTATATGCTAGGAGTCTACAGGTTCAATACTCTAATTAAGTAAATTTAATAGTAAAATATTAGTTGTTTTTCTAATATGATAATAGCCAAAAGGAATAGACAGTCATACTATTGGCATTACATATCCCCAAATTATTATTATTTTGAGACAGAGTCTCACTATGTCACCCTTGTTAGAGTATGCTGGCATCACAGCTCACAACAACCTCAAACTCTTGGGCTTGATTCTCTTGCCTCACCCTCCCAAGTAGCTGGGGCTACAGGCGTCCACCACAACGTCCGGCTATTTTCTTGTTGCAGTTGTCATTGTTGTTTAGCTGGCCCAAGTCGGGTTCGAACCCACCAACCCTAGTGTATAACCAGTGTGCTACAGGCACCCAGCCAACACTTCCCTAAATTAATACTGTTCTTTTTTTTTTTAAGTGTGCATCTGTGGGTGTAGGTGTGAGTGTGTTAATAGGTAACATACTATGAAACCAAACTCACTCCTCCTCTGGAATTCCTTCTCAGTCCATATATTCAAGGTTCCTTTGACAGAAGAAAGTAACAATGTTTCAAAGTAAAATCAGTTATTGTTATTTTTCTTTTACCCTCCCAAAGACAAGAATAGCATACACTAACAAGACATATGTCTTTATAAACAACCAGAATTCAATGTTACATACTTGCAAAGTAAATAAACACAATTTATATAAAACCTTGGATTAAGACTCCAAAAAAAAAAAAAAAAAAAAGAATAGCATCTCCTACGTTCACATCTTATTTCCAAAAAAAGCAAGATCTAAACTAAAAGAGAAATCATTCTTTAGTTATACAGGGTATCCACAAAGTTTGTTAAATTGCACACTATTTTAATTGCACATGAACTTTATGGACACCCTGTATATGTCAGTAATATTTAAGGTACATTATCTTAAAATAAATGTATTTGTTGACCTAATACTAAATTTTTCATCATCATATGTCTGCTACTTTTAAAGCTGTATAATTGAGAAAAAGTATATTCTACGTTCTAAATGATAAATTTAAGGACACATTTCTCAGGGATAGCATTACTCTTATTCAGCCCGATACTCCTCAGTGGCTCATCCCACAGAACATGCTGGAACTAACTGAACTCTCAGATAATTATTTCAAAGATTTAAGCTAGAATGATCTATGTTAGTATTTAGGGAGCTCTTAAACACAGCAAATGAAAAACCCTTTAACATTTTAAAACAATAACTATGGAGGACTCAGAAGATCATGAGAACCTCCTGCTGGAAGCTCCAGGTGAATGACTGCAGCCTACACAGTAAGTTGTAAATGATTTCAAGTTTCCAGCCCTCTCCTGAAACATCCATCCCCTACTCCCAGCCCTACCCCTGCCATCCTTCCTCATAGCTAATGTCTTCCTAAGGTACTTCAAGAAAATCTGAAATAAAGGACAGAAGAAACTCCTCCCTCTTCCCTCATTCCACACTGACATTCTGTGCCATCCCTACTGCCACAAAGCAGAGAGCCCTGATCCCAAGGATTGACCTTCATTCAGCCCCTTATTTCCGCCTTGGGTAATAATGTATTCTGAAATGGATGGCAGAAGGAAGGAAGGAAGGAAAGAAGGAAGAAAGGAAGGAAGGAAAGATAGAAAAAGTCTATCTAGATTAATTTTCTACTATTTATTTATAATATACTATATATAAATAACTCTTTAATTCACTTCTCTAAATCTAAGGCCAACTTTGTTACAGCCTTTAAATAAATCAAAGTGAGACTTTACCTTGACTATCCCAAACAGAAACTTTTCAAACACTTCTTTGAGACAGAAGAACTAGGAGAATAAATACAAAAGGGAAGGACTCCCTCTATAAATCAGTCTCCAGGCTGATGATTTTCCTCCCCAGGGCTTCTCCAGGTCTCTCCCCCAGAGCCCTGGCTCAAGTTCTAAGGAGCTCTTGACTGAACTCCAGTGTTCTTTCTGCCATCACATTTTTTGGCCTTCTAAAATAGCCTCTCCACAGCAAATCCATCTTTCTTATGTCCTTGGTATGATATCTCTATGAAAAGATTAGTGAAGCTTCTAGTAAGTTGAGTTTATTTTAATTTCAAGGTCTTTTCATAATTGTAGTTTCCTTAAATACCCTAGTCCCCACGCTCAGGCCAGCTGTGCACAACCAGGAGGGGCTTGCTGCCCACTCTCCCTTTTCAACTCACATCACCCTCCATAGAACACCCCTGTTGGTGGCTTCACAAACAAGTGCAATTTCCTCTCCATGAAAAATCCCTCTCTCAGACCTCCTGAACCACCCATGTTTCTTCCCAGCCTAAATTATGTCAGGGAGTGTGTGTGTGTGTGTGTGTGTGTGTGTGTTACAGCTGATCAAAACAAACTCTGCCCATGTTAATTTGACCCAATTTGAATATTCTCTGACACTTCATCACTTGCTTTAGAATTTAGGTAAGTTCAAATTCTGCAGAATTGCATTAGCTTTGTAAGAAATTTTATTTTTCCTCGTGTACCTGCTTATCCAACATTTCTTTTTAATTACCTGGTTTGCATCCCAATGGAGATGGCTGCAGACTACAGTCTCTAGCAGGGAAAGGCTTTCAGTGCCAAGAGAGCGCTTCTGCTCACCCAGTCTCATTCCAAAACATGGATGTGGAGGAGGGGCTTGATATGATTTACATGGGCCTTAGACAAAATTTGCTATTTCCATGGAAGCTGCAAACAATTGAGAGCTACAAGTAATAGAAAATGTCACTCCTTAAAAAAAAAAAAAAAAAAAAAAAAAAAAAAAATTCTGGCACTCTTTGTTACCTAAGTCTAGAAGTTTTACAACTTCCTAGATTAGTGATTTTTCCCTGGGGCTTTTTCTTAATGTCCTGTGCTCAGTGCCACAATTCACAACCCTCAAGGTTTTGGGAACTCTGTTTAAAGAACAATGCAATTCATGATTATTCAAGTAATCATTATAAGACAAGGCAAGTACCAGCCAATCCCCCAGGGCTGAAATTCAGCACCTTTAGAGACCTCTGTCTCCACCCCCTAAACCCTTGACTGTTTATACTCAACAGACTGGCGCCAGGGCCCCCTCCCCTACGCCCTTATCGCCCCCTCTCCTGCGCCATCCCTCCGGACGGCTACTGAGACAACCTGAAAATCAAAATTGCACTGTAGACAGCGGTGGGCGGACTGAATCTCCTCCTCGGGGGAAGCCTGAATAACGCCCCCTTTTCCAACCTGCTTTTGGTGGCCGCTGTCCAGAGTTCCACAGTCTCAAACTGAAGGGCACAGCCACAAACAGGGTGTCTCTGGCCATCCCCCCACCACTTCGGTGTCCCACTATCAGTGCCCGGGGAATGAAAACCAGGAAGGCTGCAACTTTCAGATTTTATCGCTGGCAGGAGGGACCTGCGGAGTTGTAGTCTGGTCAGTTGTAACCACAGCTGGCCCAGTCAATCACCCCCCTCCTAAAAGCGTGTTTGACAGGTGAGAAATTCCTCCTCCCCAGGTCATTCCAGGAGCTGCACAACCACCACCTGCGCCGGGGAGGGCTCGGGAGGGGTCTGGAGGGGAAGGGTCTGGCGGGGAAAGGTCTGGAGGGGAAGGGTCTAGGGGAAGGGATGGTGCCGACCCCGCGCGGAGCGCGTCCCGGGGGCTCTGCCGCAGGAAGGAGGACGCGCGCGCCAGGAGCGACCGGTGCAGGGTCCGGAGGGGAGGCAGGGGAAGGCCGGGAAGTCGCAAGGATGAGGAGGGGCGCGACGAGGAGAGGGCAGGATACCTGGAAATGCCCTGAAAGGATGGAAGTGGGTGAAGAGCACGCAGCCCGCAGAGGGCTAGACGACCTTAGGTGGGGCGAGGGGAGGACCACGCGGCCGCGGGTGCGGGGCCTCTGCGCGGGGGGCGCACCCCGACCGCCCCTGACCCCTGGCTGCGCCCGCCGGGCTGGTGCCGGCCGAGCCCCGGGAGGAGGAAAGTTGGCGCGGGCGGGCGGGCGGCGCCTTACCTTCTGGTCGACGATGGAGCAAGCCATCTCCCGGACGTGCGCCAGGCTGTAGTCCCCGGACGAGTCCTGCAGCAGCAGCACCGGCTCGCGGCTCAGGCCGATCTGCAGATGGAACGAGATGCCCCCGGCCGGGGCGGCGGCGGGAGCCAGGAACGGCGCGGGCCCCGACCCGGGGACCAGCGCGGCGGCCGCCGCGGCCGCAGCCACCGCCGCGGGCAGCAGCGGGCTGGGCGGCCGCAGGCCCGGAGGGGCGCTCATCGCTCGGCGGGGCGGCCGCGGGCCGCGAGGCCGGCGGCGGCGGCGGCCGGAAAGTTTTGCAGCCGCCGAGCCGGGAGCCTCTTTCTCCGAGAGCCGAGACGGAAAATAAAAACTTTCCGGAAAAGTCCCCGCGCGGGGGGAGCGCGAGGGGCCGCGGGCGGGCGGGGGAGGAGGGAAGATGGCCGAGGCGGGAGGACTCCGCGGCCCCGAGAGCGGCCGCCGCGCAGGGAGGCGCCGCCGGCGAGAGGGACGGGGCGGGGGGCAGCGCGGCCGGGCGCCGGCGGGGCGGGGAGGGCTCGGGGCGGGCACTGCGTAGCCGCCGAGCCGCCCAGCGCTGACCGCAGTGGCCGCGCGTGGCCGGCCGCCGCCCCCTGCCCGCGCGTCTGGGGGCCTGAGCGCGCTGGAGCCGGGACGCGAGCGGGTGGCGAGCTCGGCGCCCCTCGGCTGGCCGGCCTGGTCTCCCCGCCTGCGGACCGAGGGGATGGACGCCTCCCCTGCGACCGGCTTCTCGGGGCCCCAGCGTCCTGGTCCCTGCAGCCCCTGTTAGCTCCCCCAAAGGCTGCAGGACTGCGCGCTTCCACAAGTGCGGTGACTTTGGAGGAACCCAAGAGTTCAGACCCCAGCAGCTCCGCTGGGTGGGTCTTACCTTCCAGGCGTTATGGGGAGGATGAAAATAGCGGTCACCCGGCACCCGGGGACGTCGAGGCTCCGTCTGGGAACCCCGCTTTAGTTGGCAAAGAGGGCCAATCCACAGAAATGCATCTAAACCTGTCTCTACCCTTTTTCCGTCCGACACACCCTTAACAACCAACCCCACCTACCTTGCCCCAGCTTCTAGCTCAGTGTTGGATTCGCGAGATGGGCTCTTTGGAAGGAAAAGTTATTGTCCACATCGGGGCAGAAGGAAAGTCTGGCCTCTTTCCTTTCATTTTATTCTTATTGCCCCTGAGCTTCTACTTGGGACCCTCACAAACAGATTTCTTTCTTCCTCTATCAACCTAAAGTCAGTTTTAGAAGAGTGCTGCACCGCCGAGGCTGGGAACAACCTGCCCCGGTGTTGATAGTTGTTTCTTTTTGTTCTTGTTGTTTTGGTGGGGGAGGGGAGGCTGTGGTTGCTTCCCGGTCCTTGAGGAGGAACCTTAGTCTTCCCCTCCCACCAGGCTGTGCTTCGTGGGTGTGTGACTGTCCAGCAGCGCAGACCCGCCCTCAGAAGGGCCTTGTGCAGTTTAATGTTCTGCAACAGTAGTCCGCTGTCACTGTTTTGGAATTCTTAATTTTTGCACAAGGGTCTTCACGTTTTCCTTTTACATACGCCACACAGACTTTGTAGCCAATTCTGCATCTCATATCTAAACTAATGTAGCCCCTCCACTTACCTCACACAAGTACATACAGACATACCTAAACAAACTACTATGGCTGTTGTATGCTTTCCTTTCTAGTCAGTTATGTTTTCTTTTCTTTCTTCTTTTCTCTTTCTTTCTTTGTGTCTGTGTGTATGTGTCACCTTAACTTTGGTTCTGTTCCAAAATACTGCAAGAGCCCTGTTGTCAGGATCAGTAATGGTACTTTGATAGTGCAAGGCTCCACGACCTTGTGTTGCTGCTTTAGAGGAGATTTGAATTTATTCTCTGGATTTAATAATTTGATAAGGCATACATGTGTGTTGATATTCCCTCCTTAGTTAACCTGTGAGGGAGACAGATGCATCTTAGCTAGGAGAATGGTGGAATTTTTCTTGATAAAATGCCCTTCTGGATTATGTAGGACAGCAGTTCTCAACCTGTGGGTCGTGACCCACAGGAACTGTATTAAAGGGCCACAGCGTTAGGAAGGTTGAGAACCACTGATCTAGGAGGTTTTTTCTTTTAAATGTCAGAAAATATTTCATTTTCTTTCAAAATTAGAATAAACTCAACATTCCACAATTTCCTATTTCCAGGAAAAAATGTTCACTGGTCCCCTTACAAGAGACTTATAGAAAGCTAGTTTCACTTGAGATTCAGGAAAGCTGGAGATGTTCCCCTGTTATAGATCTCACAACTATATGTCTATACGTTGAGGACGTCCCTGTTCCAGGCACTGTGCTGGCACTAGCTGTGTAGCTGTGAAGACAAGTTCCTTACCCTAATAGATCACATTGAAGGGGGGGGGGGAGGGCAAAACAATAAATGATATTATCTCTATATTCATAATTACAGTGAATTTTTAAAATGCAATGGTACAGACACTGACCATTGGGTAGGGAGTGAAGAAAGGCACTAGCTTGGACTTGGGATGAGGTAAGATTTCACTGAGAAGTTTACATCTGAGCCAAAGCCTGGATGATAGAAATGGAGCAGGCTTATGATCTGAGGGACTAACATTCTAGGCATAGGTAACAGGTAATGCAAAGACTCTAACACAGAAATGTGCTTGGCATTTTCAAAGCACAGGAACAAAAGGGCAAGTTCATGAAATGAAGTCAGAGATCCGATAGAAGCCAGATCACCAAAGGTCTTAAAAGCCTTGGTAAAGAGTTTTTAATTTATTCTCAGTGCACTTTTAAAACTGCTGGAAGGTTCTAAACTAGAGAGCAATAAGATTTAATTAACATGTTTTAAAGTTAATTTGCTGGCTGCTATGTAGATTATAAGAGAAAAGAGTAAAAATGAGACATTAGGTCAGAAACTTGCTGTTTTTCAGTCTAGAGACATGGGTTGAATACAATGGTTGCAGGAGAGAGGACAAAAAAGAAAAAAATGGAAAGATGCATTTAGTTGGCAGAATAACTACAAGTCTTACTGTTGAATCAGAGATTTACAAAAAGGGAACAGAGTGTCATGAAAGGCTCTGAAATTTCTGAACAATTGGCCTGATGATGGTGCCAATAATTGAAACAGAAGACAGGGAGGAAGGAGGTTTGGGGAGAAATAAGGTTTGTGCTGAATTTGATATGCCACTAAGACATTCAGGTAGAGATAACAGTTCGACCTGGATATATGAGTCCAACATTCAGGAAAGAGAAGAGGACTGGAAGTACTTGTGGAAATCATCACTGTAGAGAAGGCATTTCAAAGTAAGATTAGAGGAGTCCTCTCGAGAGAGAGGGTTTAAAGCATTCATCACTACATGAGCTTACATGTCATGCTTAGAAAAACAACCTACGTGAGCAACTCCTTAAACTGTGATTTATCAGTTGTATGAATGAGATGTTGAAAATAATTAAATTAACATAATTAACAAGGAAGCATGAAATTCCTTAAAAGCCTAGAGAATTAAAGTTACTTTTAAGAACCTGAAATGTTACTGAATACAAAAGTGAACAAAAAGAAAAAAAAAAATCTTACATCCACTGGAGCTCTCCACAACAAGCAGAAAATTCCTGTGGAGCTGGTATTGAAATTTCTATAGTAAGCATCTCAGATCTGACAGTTTACTATTAACCATTTTTACTGAATAATAAAGGAAAAAGCAAATGGATAATACCCGAAAGAAATCAGGTATATATCTCCAGTGACTTCGAAATTGTACATAGAAAACTTAAAGGATTTGAGAGAATATCAGTGGCTTTAATCCTTTCTGAATGTTTTAAATTTGGAAAAGAAGATATAGAAAGTAAATGGCTGATGATATAAATTATGTTCATGAAGTGGGCTTTTATTTTTTTTAATCGTGGCTAACATGCCTGGAATAATGGACTTCTGACAGTGAGTAGGAACACCCATTTATGAAGAAGATTCTATGTCCTTACCAAGACTTCAGGTAAAAGTAATTTGAAATACAAGGGTATGCCGAGGTATTTGTAACACCTTTTACTGTCAGAGATGAATGCTAATCCTGTCAGATGTTCTTCAAAAGAGGGGTAGATGTTGCACTAATTGTCCAGTAATTCACAATCAATAATTCGAAAAAGGGGTTGAGAACAACCTGATTTGAGTGGGAGTCGGTATACGTTTTTGTTAGGTAATTTAATATTGGCAGGGCGAGTGGAGAATGGGGTGAGTCTATTTTGTTTTTTGGGGGGGTTGTTTGTTTGTTTGTTTTTATTAAATCATAGCTGTGTACATTAATGCAATTATGGGGTACAATGTGCTGGTTTTATATACAATTTGAAATAATTTCATGAAACTGGTTAACATAGCCTTCATGGCATTTTCTTAGTTATTGTGTTAAGACATTTATATTCTACACTTAGTAGATTTAACATGTACCCTTTTAAAATGCACTTAGTAGATTTAACATGTACTCTTTTAAAATAGGTGTCGTCCCACCAATTACAAAATCCCAAAACCATAGATGTTGGTGTGGATATGGAGAAAAGGGAACACTTCTGCACTGCTAGTGGGAATGCAAACTAATATTTTCCTTTTGGAAAGATGTTTGGAGATCACTTAGGGATCTAAAAATACACCTGCCATTCGATCCTGCAATTACTCTACTAGGTATACATCTATAAGACCAAAAATCACTTTATAGCAAAGATATTTGCACCAGAATGTTTATTGCAGCCCAATTCATAATCGCTAAGTCATGGACGAAGCCCAAGTGTCCATCGACCCATGAATGGATTAATAAATTGTGGTCTACGTATACCATGGAATATTATGCAGCCTTAAAAAGATGGAGACTTTACCTCTTTTATGTTTACCTGGATGGAGCTCAAACATATTCTTCTGAGCAAAGTACCTTAAGAATGGGAGGGTGAGGCTATTTTGGACTGGCGTAGGTCAGACTGGCCAGAGTTGTTTTGGGAATAGGGCTAATCAAGACCTCGCAGGTGGGTTGTTTTGTAGGACTAGTAGTTTGGGGGGGCTGACTAAAGTCCCTGGAACTTTCAGACATGGACAGACAGAGTCATTATGGGAACATGTGGTGGGAGCAGAGTTGATCAAGACCTTGGGAATTTCTGAGAAGCAGCTGATAAAGTTGTGTATGTCATCCAGCACTTCACTCTCCGTAATGCCGGTGGTCACTAGGATGGGGGTCAGTCTGCTGACCAAACTGTTAAAATAAACCTTTCCTTTCTTGCTAAAACCTTAAACATGCTCTTGTTCTCTTCAGTTATTTTGGTGACTACCTTCAGCTGTCACGGTGCTGCCCTGACACTTTATCCAAATGAAGTAGAAAGGGAAGTGAGTGAATAACATCATGCAATTCTGTGGCTGAAAGGATCATATCCTCTAGGCCAGGGGTTCTCAACCTTCCTAATGCCATGGCCCTTTAATACAGTTCCCATGGGTCGCGACCCACCGGTTGAGAACCGCTGCTGTAGTCCAAACACTTCACAACTTAAGAAACTGAGGATTAAAGAAATCATATACCAGTGTGGCAATCAGAAATTTGAAGGAGTAAGTACGATTTCAGGATATCCCTCCTTTTTATACTATTGAGCACTGTAAGTTATGTGCCTGGGAATAAAGATGGATAGAAGGATGAAGAGATATATGTGATTAATGTATATGAAAATGTTGAACATTATTTATTGTCGTTTGCTTGTTTCAGAGTTTTCACATATAACTGTCAGGCCTAATTAAATAAGAATAACAGCACAAGACTGACATAAAAGAAAAATAAGATCTAACTGGAGACATCAACCATAAACATCTGCCAAAAATCTGCTGAAACCTGATCATGTGATAAAATGCTACCTTATCTTGCTGACAATTTCATGGAAAACAACAGGGAAAACAGTAAATTTTATTTATTTATTTATATTTTTTGAGACAGAGTCTCATCTGTCGTCCTGGGTAGAGTGCTAAGGTATTAGCCTACCTCACAGCAACCTCAAACTTCTCAGTTCAACTGATCCTCCTGCCTCAGCCTCCCGAGTAGCTAGGACTACAAGTGTCTACCATTATGCCTGGATAGTTTTTATATTTTTAGTAGAGAGAGGGTCTTGCTTATGCTCAGGTTGGTCTTGAACTCCTGAGCTCACGTTATCCAATGCCTTGGTCTCCCAGAGTGCATGACAGGCGTGAGCCACTATGCCCAACCTTGGAAAACAGTAAACTTTTAATTTTCACCAAGAAGAAAAATTAATTTGTTCTTTAAGAAAGCAGATTCTGAAAGTTCACAGAAAACACAAGTATGATCCTATAGTCAGACTCCCTATGAAGGACAGAAGACCCTTGAAGAAAAGCTCCCAATTATAAAATCACAAATGAGGCAGATAAGGAATATATTCACAAACTAGTGTGACTGTACTTTAAGTTTTAGATGAGTACACCTATGCAAAGAAATGAACAGAAACAGACACATGTATATGAGCAAAAAAAGTAAATGTCATCAGAAGCTAAAAACAATCAATGGGCTTTGTATAGGTCGATTTTATATACGAATGGTACTCTTAAGATCTGGCGTGTTCTAAAACAGGGTTTATACACTGCTTCTTATGAAGGATTTAGGATTCCCCCCTAGATCCTAATGGGTAGAGTTCCAGACATTCTGCCTCACTTTCAACCAAATAGTTCTTCTTTCATTTGCGAATATAATCTGTGTATAACAGGGTCCCACAAATTTGTTTGAAAATAAAAGTCCCCATTACCAACAAGTCTGGAATCCTTTAATGTAACAGAATGCAAATGAGCTTTGGGGAAAAGGCTGTTCTGGCTTTGAAGCTTCATCGGCCACTTATTAGAGTCAGCTCTAAGGAGAGGCTGCTGGAGTCACACATCGTCATTTCCACTAACTGGGGCTGTGGCCTCAGTCACCCCATTTGTACAATCAAAAAATGACACCACTCAAGAGTTATTGAGTATTAAATGATTTAGTGTATATGAAAGCACACATTAATCTTCTCCCAAATCCTAGCTATCATAAACCATATCAGACCAAACATAATTTCTGCCAGACACACCACTTAACTATGATGTTAAAACAACAAGAAATAGCCTAATTCCATTTTCCTTGTAAAAAGATGGCTAAAAGCAAATTGAATCTCAGAATAAATGAGCACATCGTGAGAAACTACCTAACTATGGGGTGTGTATACAAATAATTACTTTCCAAAACTACACTTTTGAACATACTACATACTACTAATATTTAAAGTGTTCTTGGAGAACGAAGGACAGCTGGCGAAACTAGACAACTGGAGAAAGACAAATGTCCAGTTTTCAAAAAGACTCCAAAATATACAAACCGCTGTGAGCTTAGCATCCATACCCAGCGTAATTCTAGTTAGAATTATTAAACAACAGGTGTGTGAAGAATTATAAATTAAAAGACATAGTTTCTGAAAGGAGGCTTGAGTTCACAAAAAATATTGGTATGCTTTTTCTTAACTTCAAATTGGAGAACACTATAGCCATTTAGTTTATCTGAATTTCAACCAAAATTTAATTATTTTGATTGTCTCCACTACTGGAAGCATTTATACTTCTATTATATTTCATACATAATAGAAGTATATATAATATAATATATTATATATATATTATAAAAATAATATATTTTATATTATATTATTATGTTATATTAATATATATAATATATATATGTTTTGTTTTATTTTTTTGTTATACATGATTTCCTAAACAGAATTTCATCCTGGATAGCAACACCTCTGTTGTTACTATAAGAACTAAAATTTGCAGGCCCCAAGGTATCATAAAATTTGCTCAGGTTCCCTGTAGAAAACAGAATGAAATCATTACTTTAACAGTTTTTCCTTCAACTTCAATATACTCAGAAAGCTATTGCTTTGAATTGCCAACTCTAATTGTGCACGTTGGCTTTTATTAAGTTAATCCAACATTCAAATTCAAAACCCACTAACAGCAGGACATTTGTTTTTTATAAAGATGCAACTCTTCTAATCCTATTTTCAAGGCCCATTTGTTCCAAGGACACAAACCTTTCCTCCATTCTTATTGGGTCAGTGTTACAGCCAAATATTTTCTAATATGAATAGCATTATATCCATTAGTTGACAATATTCTATAACTTGATTTATTTTCTTTAGTACCTGTCATTTTGTTAAAGTTTACATTTCTTTTAGTAGTACGTTTTATAAAACAAAGACTAAGTTTTGAAAAGTTGAAAGAATAAAAGAGATACAATTAATCCGAAGTTACTTTTTGGAGTCCTTCCTGAAAAAAAAAAAAAAAAAAAAATTGAGCTAAAACTTTTTTGTGTGGCTTCTGATGCTTGATTTGGAAAATGAAATTTTTTAGGGGAAAGAATCTGGCAGATTTATTTCTTAGTGACATTACCAGGAAAAGTAATTTTTAATAGCTTAAGAAAAAATAACTGGCTTTTCTTGGCTTAGAAAAATTTTAAATGGCATTATTTCTAAAATTTACTTATTACTATAAAATGCATATTTCACTGGGATAAAAGCCTCAATAATTAAAATGAGATCATTCACATGAAATTGAAACCATATTTTATTTCATCGTCATCTTCATTTTCTATACTAATTCTTATCCGCAAACATAAAATCCTAAAAAAGAATAATTTTGTGAGCACAGTAAACTTTCTTGGTCATATTTTACTATTTTAAAATTCGACTATTTATATATTTGACCTCATATATATTTAAGCTAAAAAATATCTGCCTCCTGTGTAGAATATTTACTTCTGGGATTAAAGATTAATTTTGTATTATTTCAACTATATAAAGTGTTTTTATACTCATATAATATTATAATACATTTTTATAAACACACTGTTTTCTTTAATTAGTCAATTCAGAGTATCCAGGAAATCTTAAGATATCATAAATTCAAAAAAAAGAAAAATCATTACATTTTAGATTTGTTTCAGAATATATGCGAGTAAAGAACTATGTGCTTTTCTTAATCTTTTACGTGAAGAACAGGCTAAGGTTTCATAACCTTTGCACTTTGCTTCTCTGGTTGAATGCCAGAGTGGACAGGTGTTGATAACGAGATTTCAATGCCTTGTGGTCTGTCTATGCAATAGCAGTTCTGCCAGTGCTCAAAACATCTCTGCCTCTTCTTCATTATTTTACAATACATGTTCCTTTGGATTTGACCTTCCAAAATTAAACCTTGAAAAAAATCACTTCCTGAAATAAATTTCATATGCTGAGGACAAATACAACAAGGTAAGTTACCAATGAAGAAGAGCCATTTTAACCTTTATTTCTCCTGCCAAACATATTTTCTTTACTTTAATGTAGAATTCTACATACTTCATGATTAAAGAATAGATTTATTTATGTGGTTTTAATTTATGATTTAGTATTTGTGTCCTTTTCAAATAAAGCTATTTTCTTGAATAGGAATTTTTACATCAAAATAAATAAGTAGCACAAATATTTGGAATAAAATGCTTGCTTACTTAGGTGGGTATTGTGGCAGGTGCCTGTAGTCCCAGCTCCTCTAGAGGCTGAGGCAAGAGAATTGCTTAAGCCCAAGAGTTTGTGGTTACTGTCAGCTGTGACTGTCACGGCACTCTGCTGAGGGGGACATAGTGAGACTCTGTCTCAAAAAAAAAAAAAAAAAAAAAAAAAAAAATATTACTTATTGTTTTAACAAATTGTTGTAATCATCCGCACCCCACACCCACCAGAACCAAAAAAATTTTTTTTAATAATCAT